>PVJL010008348.1:0-67632 GCA_004026885.1 Lyroderma lyra
ACTCATATGCGGAATATAAAACTGAAAGCAAAGAAAAAAAAGAAATGAACAAACAAATAACCCATGGACACAATCGATAGTTTAATGTTTATTTGGGGACGAGTGGGTTAGGGAGGGGAGAAAGGGGAGGGGGTGGGAGAGGAGGGGGGGAAGCTAAATATAAGGTGATGGAAAGAGAAGTCACATTAGGTGGTGAACTGATTATACATCAAGTTGACAATGCACTGTAGAATCGTATGCCTGAAACCTATGTAATCCTCGCTAACAGATGTCACCCCAATAAGTCTAACAATAAAAATGAATTAAATAAATAAATAAAATCAAAAAAAAAAAAAAAGGATAAGAAGCCTTAAAAAGGCAATCCTGCCACATGCTAAAGCATGGATGAACTTGAGGATATTATGCCAGTCACAAAAGGACAAACGCTGTATGATTCTACTTATATAAGGGGTCTACAGTAGTCAAATTCATAGAAACAGAAGTAAAATGGTGGTTGCCAAGGACTGGGGGAGAGAGGAATTTGTGTTTAATGGGTGTAGAATTTTAAATTTGCAAAAAGAAAAAGTCCTGGAGCTCTGTTTCACAACAATGTGAATACACTTAACACTACTGAACTACATACTTAAAATGTTAAGATGGTAAATTTTATGTTATATGTTTTATTTTGTCACAGTAAAAAAAAGATAAGCAAAAATATTATATTAGAGGCTCAAAACATGATCTATGCGTGAAGGCTAAAGGATTTGCTAGCACGGTATTTAGTCTAGCAACAAGGAGTATTCAAGGTTGCTTAATCACATGGATTTGAAATGTCTCATAAAAAGCAAATCTCTGACCTGTTTTCTGTACCTTTGCAGAGGATAGAATGATGAAACAAACTAAAACCACAGAACAGAGGCAGAATGTAGTAGAAAGAACATCCAAACTTAGTCAGAAATTCCACTCTCCTAACTCCGTGACTTTGGACAAATTAAGTATCAGAGAGAGAACTTCATATCTTTGAGGCAACATGGATTTCAGAGAAAGATGTAGCTGCTTTTGATTCTCATTTTTGTTTTGTTTCTGTTCACTGACTGTATAAATTTGGGCCAATGACTTAACGTCCCGGAGCCTGTTTTCTCAGTTGCAGCATAGAGGTAATGGTACGTATTTGTTAGGGTTGTTAGCAGGGTATGAAATGGAACTAAAAATGAGAGGAACGCACCTAACAGAATGTCGGACACATAACGGGAATTCAGGTAAATGCTTGTTGCCTGAGCCTTCTGCAAAAATAACAAAATAATATCATGAAATACCTGACACGGGCTCTTTCTTTGCCTTCTCTGAGTCTCAACTTCGCCATCTTTAAAATGGGTGCAATAATACACACTGCATAGGAGGGTTGTGAGAATAAGGAGTAGTCATAAATGTAAAATTGTTCTGCACTGGATATGGCACACAGTAAGCACTCAACAAATCCACCATCATCAGTACCATTCTTACGTAGGAACACAAGTACATTTAAAAAGTACAGTTAATATTGAAAAATATTAACTATAGTCATGCCTGGTCCTAGATCAGCTGGACATTTCAGCAGTCTTTAAGTCCTCTCTAAAGGAAGAAAAACTTTTGTCACTAACAGTCATACCAAATGACTGAACTTTTGTCTCAGGATAATACTCAAGGAGATTTTAAGCCCTAACTAGCAAGGTTATTTTCAGTAGTAGTGAAGAATCACAAACCTGTAAACAAGGGATACTGATTAAAAACCTTATTCAACATCACCAGTAGTTGATACTTCTTGAAATCCTTGTAATATCTGCTTCTAATTATTATAGTTCAATGCTAAAATGGAGAAAGAGGGAGAGAGAACATGCGTCATCCATGGCCTGCTCAGTGACCCTGAGAGAACACTGCTTCTCTCCCAACTGAAGGAGCCACTGAAATCCAAGGATAATGACAGTTCAACAGGTGGTCCTGTTGCCTCCAAACCAGAGTTAAGATGAGCCCACCGGGACCTGACTAATTGTGGTTTGCTGAGTTTGTTTCTCTGGCTCCATATCTCCTCTTTCAGTCCCTTGTCCCTAAACATCTTATCCTTTGAGTCCTTTTCCAGGAGTCAGGCTCACTGACCTACCCCCGAGACAGCCTCTATTTTTCATATTACATGGCTGGATACTTTCTGAACAACCCTTATATTAAGAGATTAATCTTCACAACTGTATCCTCATTACCAAGCACAGTGCTGACACATTGTAAACATCCAATAAATGCTTTTTAAAAATGAAATCATAGTTATAAAACTAAATGTACATTTCCTTATAACCCAGCAATTACCACACGTAGGCATTTACCCAAGAGATACGAAAACACATGTCCATAAAAATACTGGTACAAAAATATTTATAGCAAGTGTATTTGTAATAACTAAGAACTGGAACCAACCCATAGGAGAATGGGTTATAAACAACAAACCTGTAGTATGTTTATCCAATGGAAAACTAGCTAGAAATGAAAGGAACAAACTACTAATACAGGTAACAACACTGAAAAATCTCAAAAATAGTACGCTAAGTAAAAGAAGTCAGTCACAAAAAGTGCATAGCATACTTCCCTTTATATGAAGTGCTACAATGAGCAAAGTAAGCACAGAGGTTACCTCTCAGTAGGTGGGATAAGGATTGACTGGGAAGGAACATAGGGAAAATTCCTAGGATGATGGGAATGCTCTAGAACTGAGAGTTTAGGTTACACAGGTGTATACACATTTGTCAGAATTCAGTCAATGTTAACTTAAGATTTCTGCATTTTCATGTGAAAATTTTACCTAAAAAAAAGACTAAACAAATAGTATTGAACTCTACTTATATATTATACAGCCTGAAGTAGTTAAGGGGAAGCATACTGATGTTAATGGTAACATCTATGTGGTTGGGATATGGATATTTACTATAAAATTCTTCCAATTTTTTCCGTATGTTTAAAAATCTTCATAACAAAATGTTTTCTTTAAATAAATAAATAGAATAGAATAGGATGAAACAAAATAAACCAAAAATATTAGACTTGCAAAGAATCTTACAGTATCTATTCTTAAGTTCCATCCAATGCAAGGAATCTCCTCTACAACCTCCAAAACAAGTGGGACGTGCCAACCTCAGTTTACGTAAGTACAGGGGCTGGAAGCTCACACCCCAAGGTAGCCTACAGCATCTGTGCACACGGCTAAAAACAGTTAACTTAACATTTAGACCATAGTAAGCAGGAAATACAGAATGGACTGCATGATTTTGTATAAAAAGTAACAGTCGAAGAAACTAGAAATCTGAGCTTTGCAGGGATTCTCTCTCCTCTTCCCAAGATTCTCACCCTGTTGGCTAACTACTTTTTTGCTCATGGTCAGCTAATTAACCTACCTGGACTACAGGTTTTTATAGTCATTAATTCATTCATTCAATAAATAACTATTGAACTCAAACTTTATTTCTTAAAACCTTAATACCTGAATGCCTGAGGCGAAGAGGTAAACCAGATAATGCTGAGATCCCCGTCCATTCTAAGGCCTATAGTTCTGGGTGAAGAATAAAAGAATTAGCCAATTGGTCTGTTCCAGAAATATAACTAATTGTGGGGGAAAAAACCAAAAACTTCCTTTTCCTTAGTAGAGGAGGTTTTATTTGCATTACATATCATTGTCTCATTTCTTTTCCTTTGCAAATAAAGACTAGCTTACACATTTAAAAATTTCCATGTAAGTGTCATTTTTGAGAAAGATCGTTTTCCAAGCCACGGCATTATCACTAAAAGAGCACTTTGAGTGGCCACTCCCACGCAGAAGCAAGCCGCTTCTTAGACCATAGTGCCTCCTCGTGGTGACAGATGTTAAGGCCCTTCGATTCCAACCACAGAAACAGTTAATTTTTTCTGATGTGATCATATTAGGATTAACTCTTAAGTTGAAAAAACCCCAGCATGACTCTGTCTTTACTCCATTTCCCTAGATTCCACTCATTCATCTGACCGACTAATGCTGCTCAATGATCGAACTTGGGAAGGGATCCAGAGTATAATGTTCATTCTCAGGATCTTTCTGGAACCTGTGGGAGTTTAAAGTATCATATGTTTTAGCTACTCAAATCTAGTTCTAAACAATAAATTCACTGTTTTCATTTTGACCCATGGTAAAACCAAACTATAGCATGGTAAATTATAGACTCTGCTTCATTGTATAACTCAATGTAATTCCTATCCATGGTGAAAATGAATGTATAAAAGAATTTCTTATCAAATTTGTGAATAATAATATAATGGAAGGATAGTTAAAATACCGGGTAACAAGATTACAACCCAAAAAATATTATGACAAGCAGACAAATGAGAGAAAGCTAACAAGACGGATTTTTCAGTGAAAATTTTACCTCAAAACTTAAACTTAAAATATAATTGGCACACACATATAAGGTTTTGCATTAAAATTTTTCAGAAAATGACTGCAACAGGATGGAAAAATCATGGATTAGCAGCAGCACATGTGGAAATTATTTAACAGTGGGAGTTGGTCATTCAAAAGATAATATGAATTTGGATTATATTAAAATAAATGGAAACAACCTAAATGTCCATCAGCAGAGAAAGGATAAATATTGGTATAGTTATTACAATAAAATACAGTGTAGGAATGAAAATAAATGAACTAAAGCTTCATATGTCAACATAGTCACATCTCATAAACACTAAATTTTGGAAGAACGTATGCATATGAACCTTTTTCTAAAGGCTCAAAATTTTTAAATGCAAAATGATACTATATATTTCTTAGAAACATGTAGTATATAACTTTTAAAAAAAGAAACAGAGAGAAATAAACCTGGTGGGATTTCCCTGGTGGTATAGTGGCTAGGCTTCGGTGCTATCAACACTGCGGCCTGGGTTCGATTCCCAGCCAGGGAACCACCCACATAAAAATAAATAAATAAATAAATAAATAAATAAACCTGGAGAGTACATGCATTTGGGGGAGCTAGACAGAGAGTTTTGACTGTAGCTTTGGGAACACACCGTATCTTTAACCTGGTGGTGAGTCTATGGATACTCATTGCACAATTCTTTCTTTTTTGTGTGCCTTAAGTACTACATGAATTTTTTATATTTTAGATTGAATTTAGAGAAAGAAGGCAATTAAAAGTCCTCTCCTTTACATTAGTAAGACCACATATTGACTTCTCTGCTCTTCTGGGGGATACCAAGCATTCAAAAAGATATAGAAAAAAAAGAAGTAGAGTGAGAGGGAGAGACCCTGTGAACGAATTCGAATCCCTATCATAATAAAAAGTTTTTTGTAAAAAGTGTTGCATTCTTAAAAATATAAATGTTAAGGTCCAGCTCCAAGTATTCTGATATGATTGGTCTGAGGTAGACCCTGGACATGAGCGTTTTGTTAAAAGTCCCACAGTGCTTCTAACGCACGCCCAGAACTGAGAACAGCAGGCTAAATGCCAGGGGCCGTGTCTTGCACAATTACTTCACTATCTAACAAGTCTCGAACCTCAGAGTGTAACACCTTCGTATCTTTTACCTTTCCTTTCTGATACGTAAAATGTTTTGGGAAAATAACATGCCCTGTATAATATCATATTCAAAAGTAAATGAGGATCTGACATAAATTCAAAACTAATAAACACATGGTAAGCTCCATGTGGGCAAGGCCCAGGTCTGTCTCGGCCATTACTCTGACACTCTGTCACTTACTCATTCACCTGCGCTCCACGAAAATCACAGAGGACAACAGCTGTCAATTACAATGCTGAGAAATACAGCTGACTCATATTGGTTAAACTCTAAATGTTCTCTCCACCATTTCCAGATAGAGGTAAAATCATTATTCTGGGGAGGAAGGGGATCCTCTAATAAATTAACTAACCTTCTCCCATGAATCTATAAAAGCTTCAGGGAAGTTGTACACATGTACTTAAAGAAAGACATAATTAACCAATGAGAAAATTTTTATGCATTATTGCAAAAAAATTAAGAGTGTGGTTCTAGGGTTAGAATGGATTTTCCTCACTTACTCACTAGCTAAATACCTATTGAGGAAATTCTTAAGTACCAGGCCCTTAGCCAGGCACTGGGAATACAGTAGTAAAAAGTGGCCATAGGCTCCCCCTCACGGGGCTCATCTTCTGATGGAGGAGGTGGACAGCAAACAAAAAAACAATTACAGAGCATGGCATGTGCTGTTAAGCATTTGTGTAGCAGTTCCTCTACTTTCCAGTTGGATGACTTAGTAAGTTCTCTAAACTTCATTTATAAGACAGGGATAAAAGTGTACCTTACTTTTGGAGTTGTTTGAGGATTAAATGAGTTAACTGTCCAGCACCTTAATAACAGGAGTTAGCTGGTAATGTTAAAATAATATGAATACTCCAGTGATTACACAGCATTCCAAGTTTGTGCTTATATACTTTACATCAAAAACTGCTGCATTACACCTTCATTCAGCTCCTCCTCTCTTCGGCAGAATTTCTTTATTTTTTCATTAAATATATTGGGATGACATTGATTAGTAAGATTATATAGTTTGCAAATGTACATTTCTATAACACATCATATATTGCATTATGTGTTCAACATCAAGAAGTCCTTTTTACTATCAAGCCTGGAAGTAAAGACTTTCCCCCTCAATCATCTTTTTTCTGTGTTACAGGAATTCAGCTCCTTTTATTTTTTTTTTTTTTTACAAATTATTGCTTCCATTCCAAGAGCTTTTTGTATCTATCTTTGCCAAGTACTTTCTATTTCTCTTTCCTTTTACTTTTCTCCAAAAAAAAGTGAGAGACAAAAAGAAGGTAATGTCCTGGTCCCACAAATGCCTCAGACCCAGTTGTTTGTGGAAATTTGAAGATCAGGAGGATTTGAAAACTGTAGGTCAGTATGCCCTCATCTAGTCTGGAAGAGCAATGCAAATGTGATACCCTATGAGAATGAGCTCACAGGAGAGTGGGGCAGTGCATTCATTTACAGAAAGGAAACTGCACTCAGGATACCTGCTTTCTAGATCAGTGAACAGATGGCTATCAAGCTAAAGTAAACCTCTTAAAAGTTAATTTTTATGTGTAAGTCAAGCTGTGCAGAATGACCCTGAGATGGAATTAGGTTTATGGGATGGGAACCAAGAAGTGCATTTACAGCTGCTCAGACACATAAGAAAAACTGCTGCTAGGATCATACAGGTGACAAGAACTTCAGTCATCTAGGCAGGGAGGCAGGAGGATGCAACGAGCAAAGACCTGGGTTTCGCTCATGGCACCAATACTTACCAGCTGTGAGGTCTTGGGCACGTTAAGTAATCTAAGTTTGTTCATTACCAGTAAAATGGAAAAGACAGCAATAATATCTACCTTATATACTATTTTGAGAACTGAAGCAGATAATGATGATGTAAAGGATCCTCACTCTAAACATTCATGAGAGCCAAATATAGAGTTTATCCTTGGAAAGAAAGGGAAAGAAGTGTGAATGATTGGGCAAAAAATCAGCACAAACTACTACAGGAGTAAAAACACAGAGCCTTATCGAAAGATGATTTACAAAAAGAGGGAGAGAGAGTCTATAACATGAAAAGGAGATGAATGCAAAGTCTTTATTAATGGGACATTACATAGGTCCTGCTAAAGGAAAAATAAAAAAGGATTAAAGGGTACTTAATTAAAGTAGAAACTCAAAAGTAAATATTTTAATATAAATATTAGCTCAACAAAGGTTTCCTTTCCCTAACAAGGTGTCTGGTACAGAAAGAATTTGGAATTTTAAAACCCAAAGAAGTTAGTCTCCTAAAAAAGTTACATGGTACAAATATAGATTTTAGTGAACAAAGTAGGGATTTGGAATTGGAGGATCTGGGTTCAAGTTCAAACTCTGCCATTTACTAATTGTATAACCTTAGAAAGGCCATATACATTCTGAGATTTGGATATGCAATAATATAATAACACCCATATTATTCTACTTCATAAGATAGTTGTGAGGAGTCAAATAAAATTACAGAATGCATGTTAGAAGTGTTTTATAAACTGTAATGTACTATATTAACAGACACTGGGAACCCAATTGGTTGATATAAATATAAATTCATATTTAGAAGGAAACTTTGGCTATAATATCAATGATGTTTTAATATAATAACTTATTAAGCTCACATAAATAAATGACTCCAAATCTTTGAAACTGATGAACAAACAATTCTCTTTACTACACTAGTCAGGGCCTAGTCTGAACCAGTGGTAGGTTTCAGAAATCTTAAGAATGGTGGCTTTTCAGGGCAAAAAAAAAAAAAAAAAACCACAACATATTTCACTATATAAGCACTTAAAATTTCCATACATATGAAATATAAAATTAAAAGGAAGAAATATTTGTATCAAATGTGACAAAGAGTTAAACTCTTAATAAACAAAACCTTCAAAAAAATAGATAAGCAAAACAATAAGACCCCAAAGCAAAATAGGGCAAGTACATTTTCAAATTATAAATAAAGTCAGAAAAAAAATCAATGTACTTAGTCATCAAGGAAATAAAAATTAAGGCCATAATATGTTTTCATGTTTGAGCATTAGCAAAGATTCAAATTATAAACAATGGTATGTTAGTATACGTAAAATGGGAACTTCCATAGGTATTTTGAAAACACAAATTAGTAGTATCCTTTTGGAAAACCAGTTCAATAATACATATTAAGAGGCTTAAAAATAGTCGTTCCCTGGTCCAGAAATTCTACTTCCTAACCCAGAGCTAGGACCTGAGGAACTGCAGCAAAAGTTCATGGAAATTAAAATATGTAATAACAAGTAACACTAGTTGTAGCCAGAACTTATTCAGTGTTCATTGTTTTAAGTGCCTTACTTTTATTTTCCTATTTAATCTATGCAGAAACCCAATTATTTTCTTTATTCCAAATAAGAAATCAAGGCAGAGAATGATTAAATAATTTAGAAAAAGTCACACATTTGGTAAGCAGAGGAGCTAGGATTTGGTTCACACTTGGACAATAAATTCCTCTTTTTATTTAAAAGATAAACCACAATGCAAGCATTTGTCACAAAAAGTGCCAAAGAAATATCAAATATGCCACTTGCTTTGTTACTAAAAATTATTGTGGCTTTCAACAGGAAGATTTCCCTTTCTTGGAGGAAAACAGATTGGATTTCTTTGGCAATAAAAGCAGTTTAATCCTTCTAAAAGGTGAAAACTGAAAATTATGGGTGGAATAACAGATAGAGATGGAAAAATTAATGCACGTATACTTCTTAGAATGGAAACTTGGCATTATTCTCAGGACTCTGAATGATCCAAAAAATAATTAGGAATAATTTAACCTTCATGCTCATTATACACTCTATTCTCCTAAGCACCATGCCCCACCCACCAGTCCTTCAGATGCATTAAACCAAACGATTAGGTATTCAACCCATAGCCCCCACCCAAAGCTTGGAAGCCCTCGTCCCACTCTCCATATAGTACCCTCACTACTGGTTTCCTCCTTACATACCCGTAAGCTATAGAAGGGGGGAGACTAATCATATGCCATTATTGTGAACTAAGGGATGTATGGATTGTTGATTTCACAGCTAAATCATGTATCTAAAAATGCAAGTTTACTTGCAATTTACATTTTTAATCATTGAAAACTTTTCAATAACTTTCATCTCCTTTGAAGATGGAAGACTCCTCCCACAACACAAATCATGTGCTGTCTGAAATACTTAAAAGGTCAATTCTTTCAAAAATTGCCATAGAACTAAGAAAAAAATGCCAAGCGAGTTGAAGCAAAACCCTAACTTGGTTCAGCTAATTGCACTCATCTCATATATTATAATAAAGCATCTTAAAGGATGTCTGCAGTCATGTTTTATGACATTGTTAATAATAAAATTCTTGTGCAAAAAGCATTATAAAAAATAAAGTGGTTTATTTATAAATAAGGTGTTCACTGGATTTATAAAAGAAAATATTAAACTGGGATCATAGAATTTGACATTTTAACAGATACCTACCATGATAAAAAATGGAAAGTTCAGTCTAAAATCCAGATTTACTATGAATTAGTGATTTTTCCTTTATTTGCTTAAAACCTTTCCTTTCTTGGCATATTTTCATACATATTAACAATTCGAAAATGACCCCCTTTTTCCACTAAATACATTAATAAGCAGTGCTGACATTTCCCTGGACTTTGCTTAAACTGCTAGAGATTTTTGGCATTTTGCAAAATGTCTAATTGCAGTGCATGTGGATGCCAAGGAATGAACTTCTTTGCTTTAAAAGAAGTATCTGTGACTGCTAAAGTGACAAGTAAAAATACGCTACAGCCTAGTTAGCTGGCCTGAGGAGTATTTCCAAGGTCTCATGATATAGCCAACAGATTTCTTTCAACGTTACGAGCTTTCCAAAGTTGCCCTTACTCTTCTAATTAAATGAGGTGCCATATGCAAAACGCCTACACACAACAGTCTCTCATGTATTAGTTCTCTCTACCTCTAGCTGGAGGCAGGGAGAAGGGCAGGGTGGAAGTTAAAGAGAGTACTGGGCAATCTCGGGTCTTCATTTTTGGTAAGCACATCCACTCCCAGACTTGACTGAGGTTTGTTTGTGTCATACTGTTTCTCTTTCCTGCCTATCAGTTTTCCAAGGACTAAATTTTATAACTATTTATGAAAATAAACAACACAAATCATACACACACACGTATGTATATATATAGTTTCTAATCATGGAATAAATATTCCATCAAAGAGACTTTTATGTTCCATGGCACCAGTTCTCAAATGACTTTCGTGGTATCATGTTAAAGACCAGAACACAGTCCATTTCTACAGCAGATTTACTCAATCACAGTTACTAATCAGATTAGCACCGCTTTCATGTCCAACAAATTTTAAAAGTTGCGGGATCACTAGAGAAGCTACATATTATGAGCCTGTAGCCTGCATTGTATTTTACTTGTTAATCTTTTTTTAAAAATGGTCTTCAACAAAACAGCTTCAAAAAACACTTTTTCTTTCTAAACTACACTTAGGATACAAATGCACTACTACAAATTTATTCATTTTCAATGTTATGACATGAGCATTTTTATTTTAAAAGAGTTAATCCTTTACTTACATCAACACATTAAACAGCAAAGCTCCACTTCTACATACACAATATTTGAGACAAGTACAGCAATGTTACCTGAAGAGTTTCTCGAATTAGCTGTAACAGAAAAAGATCTTCTATATATGGGCAATAGAAAGCATGCCAAATCAACTAGCCAGAGCTATTACACTTCTTAAAGGAAGTAACATAAATCAATATAAAAGATTTTATATGGGTAGAAGAAGGCAAGTTTCCCTGTCTTTAAATTTCTCATAATTTAAATATAAGACCCATTTAAGCCATTTCTGTCTCACTTAAATTAGGCTAAACTGATGTCTTCTATTTTAAAAAGGTAAAATTTGCATTATCTAATTATGTCATTGGATAAGGGATGCTCAATAATGAAAACAAAATAGTAGACAAACCAAAAAAGTCCATGTTTGATTTTGCTAATAATAGAAGACAGGCAAATAGACCATTTACAAAGCGCCTGACACATTGTAAAACTGATTAGTTCAAATTTCTTCTCCTCATTTCTACAGTCCATACTTTGGAAGATATACTAAGACCTGGGCAAAACTTGGGGAGTCAGAGTAAAAATTCAACATCTGAGAATTTACTATACAAATGCCTTGGCCCAACACACAGCTAATACCCTCTTTCCTTATCAAACAAAGACCTAAAAGAAGCTGTAATAGCACCTCACCTTTATCAACATACATTTATCTACTACTCTGAGGTCTCCAACTCTAACTTTTCCTAATAAATTCCCTAATTTAAAATACCGCAGACTCTCAGTTAACCAGCACCCATAGGGATTGATAGATGCTGGATAAATGTAAAATGTTTTGCCATTGGCTTGAGAGTACTATTTGCTTGAGTTTCAGTTAACAGAGAGTCTACTGTATATATTCATATATTCTGAAAGACCTTTCTGAAGGAATGTAATTCATTTTCAAATCTCCTTGCAGTAAATTCTATTTTCTTTCATGGTCATTGCAGGAGTGGAAGGAAGAGGAAGGAAGTTGGATACTTAATAGAGTGTGTCTGCCCATAGATCCCACAAATGAATAATCAATTTTCAAAGGATTCTTAAGTTTCCAGGTATCTAGTAGATTTCCCCTGGCCTATCTATTAAAATTCTAGATGACAGCGATGACATCCACAGACATGGCTGTGCAATCTGTTTGGGAGACACAGAAGTGACTGGATCCTGGTCAAAAGCAGCTCTGTCAGGGTGCTCTCAGGAAAGAAATACAGGAATTTGGTGTTTCCAGGAGCTGAAAAGGGAACTATTATACTTAGCCAGACTTCAAGAATATGTCCTTTTTACTAGAACATGAAGATAATTTTTTCAAGAGAAGATACCTTGTCAGTATTCTGTGAGGGAATTGTATGAGTTTAAAACATTCTACAACATTAATATCCAGGAAATCTTTGAGGGGAGGCATAAAAGGAGGAAGAAAACCTCCCAAACAGTGGAACTCGAAAAATGATTCAGGCTAACAACTTTTCAAGATATTGGAGCAGGCACTCAATGAAATAAGGGTGAGGAAATCAATCAAGTCCAACTGAGAACTCCAGGGGGAAGAAGAAAGTCTGAGGGTCTGATCAGTAGGGGGGGAAGGGGGCAGGAGTGGGGAGGTGGAGAGCTAGCTGCAGATTACAATGTCTCATTCATCAACTAACTCACAGGAAAGAGAACTTGCAGAAAAACTTCAGTCAAAGATCAGACCTCCATGTTTCAAGAGTCCACACAAAGAAGAAACCAGAGAGTCATGATGAATGTGGAACTTGATTCAGCTCCAAATAAAATACTCTTGCCACTGAAAGTACACTGAACATTCTAACAACCTTACTTTGAGAATTTAGAAAGCATCAAAATCTTGCAGATCCTCTGTAAAATTATTATTATCAAGATCTCTATTAATACTGGTTAGTACCTGTTGCCTAATGAGTCCTCATATCTGAGTAATATCTCTCAGGAAGTGCTTTCATTTTTACATCAAGACCATATACCATAATTCAAGGGGACTATAAAATACCTTTCTTCATATAATCATAGATATTCACCAGACACTATATTTTTTGTCTTGCCTAATGTTCTAGGGTATACATGCCTGCTCATGGGTCCTATACAGAATTTCAGAGAAAGAATATAACTTTATTTAGATTTAGTGCTTAATATTTTTTAGGTCCTTGGTATACAGGTGGCAAGAAGATATGATCTTCTTAGCAGAAGATTTTCAAATTTAGAGTCCTCATTTTACCTTTTCTATAGACCTATTTTGGGGGTCTATCTGAACTGCTGATACAGTAAAAGGCATTTTGCTCCAGGTGGTTGTCATGAGCTGAGACCCTACCCCAAATTTATATGCTGAAGTCCTAATCCCCAGAACCTTAGGCTGTACTTGGAGATGGAGCCTTTAAAGAGGTAGTTAAGCTAAAAAGAAGCCATATAAGTGGAGACTAATCCAATATGTCTGATGTCCTTATAAGGAGAGATTAGGACACAGATAACACACCTACAGACCAAGAGGTGACCATGTGAGGACCATCTGCAAGGCAAGGAGAAAGGCCTCAGAAGAAACCAGAAATGCCCACACCTTGTTCGTAGACTTCAAGCCTCCAGAACTTAAGCCACCCTGTCTGTGGTATTTTGTTATGGTAGTCCTAACCAACTAACAGAGTGGTAATTTAAAAAATTGAGAATAAACTTATTAGGCTAGGAAACAGAAAGTTAAATAAGAAGGGTCAGCCCTAAATAAAAAACAAAGCTATAAACCGTAATGAAAAGAAAGATTCTCATATTTACCAAATAAAAATACTTTAACCTGAGTACACGAATCTTTTTCCAACATCAATTTTCTCCTACCAGAAATTCGCATCTCCTGTAAATGTTTTTAGCAACTATGAGAATTTGAGTTCCTGAATACATAAATTATAAGTCATTCCTCTTAGAAATAAATAGAAAAACAAAAAACTAGTGATTAGGAAAAGACAACTGTAGATGGTAAAGCAGCAATAGAAATTTTTGCATTGGCCCCTCTCCAGAAATAAGGGAAGCTAAGGAAAAGTAACCTTGAGGCTTGGAATTGCACTTCTACTTCTATTAGGAGGGAGGAATTTATGACTCATAGGAGCTGGTGGGATGTTTTATGCAAATTGCAGTGATCAGACCCAAGGATATAGGACCTTGGGTGGAAGACATAATTTAGGAAATATATGTTTAGTTATGTCAAATAGGTAAAATAAAGGCTATTCCATGCCTGATAAATGTCAGGTACCTCAATTATGCTGTGTTTCTGGGACCACAGTGGAACCTGGAGGCTCCAATCAACAATTTTGGATCGTAAAGTCCAAAAGTCATTCAAACAAGGCATCAGACTCAAAAGAAACAGCACTTCAGTATATGTGTTCTCTCTCATAAGGCAAATTGAACACTTTTTTATATCTCACTGAAACCCTAACATACAGAGATCCTAAACATTTTCTAAGAAGTGATTGATATAAATTAATTGTAAAATATCCTTTATTAATACCAAGTGGTTGAAATGTTACTGTCCTCTTTATTTCATGTACTATGTTGATTATTTTCTTGAAGATTATTTATAAAAACTTCTATAGGATCCTAAAAACCTCGATCTGTCCGATTCTATTTTTCTGACAAAGTCTTATATGCTTTAACTGAATTTTCCTACCAAGTTTTTCAGGAACTTGGGCCTTTCAGTGTGTGTGTGTGTGTGGGTGTGTATGTGTGTGTGTGTCTGTCTGTCTGTGTGTGTGTGTGTGTGTGTGTTGGAGTGTCTAAGGACCTGGGGTGGGGAGTATGGTTAGAAGGAAACAAGTCATGGTACATTTACACAACGGAATACTACTCAGCTATAAGAAAAGATGAAATACTGTTGTTTGTGACAAAATCGTTGGAACTTGAGATCATCATGCTAAGTGAAATAGGCCAGACAGAAAAAAACGAGAACTACATAATTCCACTCAAATATGGAACATAAAATTGAAAGCAAAAAAGAAACAAAACTCATAGACAGTCAATAGTTTAGTAGTTACCTGAGGATAAGGTGGGAGGGGGTGGGGGAGAAGGGACAGGGACACAAATATATGATGATAGAAAGAGAACTGACTCTGAGTGATGAATACATAATACAACACATAGACTATGTATTGTAGAATTGTACACCTGGAATCTATGTAATTTTTACTAATCAATGTCACCCCAATAAATTCAACAATAAAGAAGATAAGAAAAAAAAACTGTCCTGAGGAAATTTAGAGAAAGAAAATAAGATTGCTTTAAATCAAAATATTGTTGCTTGGAAAAAAACATTTAAAAATGATATAAAATACAATGAATTAAACTGGTTTTTAAGCAGGTCAATGTATATGTCAAGTTGGTTTTGACTACCTTTACAATGAAGTAATGGGTTAAGTCATTAAGTTAATGCATCTATAACCCCCTTTAATAAATACATACTAATGATATGCTTCCAAGTACGTGCTATCAGAAACCTGTACTTCCATCGGGGCCTTGTGAAGAAGAGACAGGACAAAGAAAGGCTTTTTTACATGACCCTCCTCTCTTTGAAGGTTGGCAAGCTGGAAGGTCACTTAAAAGACCGTAGGGTTTCCTCTCCACTTTCCTTCAAATCTCCTCATACAGCCTGATACCTATTCTGTTGGGGAAAACAAAACAAAACAAAACAAAACAAAAAACAAGTCTGGCCCTAGAGAAATGATTAACTAATGGTTGCAGAATGTCAACATTTTCTTTAAAGAAAGGGGAAAAAAATCCTTGGTAAGGAAAATAGTCCTTTATATTTGCAAAGAGCTTTATAGGAGACAAAGTACCTTCACATCGATTATTTAATTTGATTCTTAAAACAACCCTATAAGCTAGGTAGAGCAGCTGCAATTTCTGTATTTCCTAAGAAAATTGAGGCTCAGAAATGTGAGTTAAGTGACTTTCCTAAAGTCCTCAAATTGTTAAGTGACAAAAGTCATAATTCAAACCCTTCTTTAAATTCCAGAAACAACAGTGTTTTCATCAGCACTCAGAAAAGACTGAATACTAGAACACCAGTGGACAGCTTCCTGTAAATACAGTCCAGTCTCTCAAAAAAAAAAAAGTAGAAGGGGAGTTCTTTATAAATTAGTAACACTGAAGACCTCTAAGAGGTATGATTCTTTTTCTCAATTTTCCTAAAATATCGCCAAATCTTTTCTTTCAAAGAAGCAACAGAAAAACAGAAGTTATCTCAACTTTCCATCTCAAGGTGGAAAACTTGGAGACATCTATAGGCATCTTATCAATAAGTCAGACACGAAGGGAAAGTGAGAAGCATAACAGACGAACCAGGAATCTGTTTCCATGCAGCGCTGAACAGACAGCTCAGGGGGTGAGAGAGCAGACCCAGGCCGCTGTGCCTGGGCAGCCAGCGCTCTTTCTTCACAGCTTCCTGGTGGACGTCTTTGCCTGTAAGCAGTGTTATGAAACAGTGTGATTTTAATCAGCTTTGACTGTACCTTGCTCTGAAGGTTTACTCAGTGCAGTCCTTAGAGGCACATTACCATTCGGCCCCATTCCAGGGGAGACGTCTGTTCTTCATCAGCTTTGGAAAGACAGGAGTGCTTTTGTCTCACCATTTCAGAGCAAAAGAAGGACCTAGGACACAGATGGCCAGCCATGGACTTGGCCTTGCCAAACTGCGACCACACTATAAATAGGCCAGTGTATAACCCAATTCTCTAGTAATGACTTAGCAGAAGTATGTTGAAATGGCACAGTCTCTAAGACCATTCAATCCCCAGTGACATTTCCCTATGGCAATTTAGTGAAAACAAAAGTCCCAGACCATTAAATATATTCCACACAACCCAGCACAAATGTTACCTAATTCTACCAATACTTATGGCCACTTGCCCCCAGATTTCATAGATTTCTCCAGAATCTCTAGGGACCTTTAGATATATTCATTCACTCACTCAACGAATAATGCCAGACATGAGTTACATTGTGGTAAACAATCATAGTTTAAGTGTTGGTTATATCACAGTAAATTAAAATTGTAACTCTGCACGTGTGAAGGTTATAGTCTAGGGAAGAGAAATAAACAAGTCAATTAGTAAATAAACAGTGTAATTAATAAGGTAAGAAAGGTGCTACAAAAGAAAAATAAATAAATAAGACATGTAAGACCTTGTAGTACATGACACAAATTGATTTATACATACAATGGAAACCAATCAAGTGTTTTAAGCTGAGGACTAACATAAACCTATTTAAGTTTTTAGAAGACCATTCACTCTCGCCGGTAGGTGCAAATGAATTGGAAGAGATCAGACGAAAAAGAAAACCATGAGCCTGATGTCATGTTGCAATTTATGCAAGAAATGATGGTGAATGGGCTAAGATACTGGCAGCAGAGATAGAGAAATGTAAACAGATTCAAGATATATTTTGGAAATAAACTTTGCAAGTCTTACTAATGGATTGAAGGAAGGGGGTGAGGGTTGAGAGACAGGAAAGAATCACAGATGACTCCAAGGTTTCTGGCTTGAATGTTTACTAAAAAGGAGAAGACTGGGAGAAGAACAAATATCATCAAGAATGGCAAAGTAGGTATGGGGACTTAAAATTTCATTCGAGTCATATTAACTTTGCAATGCCTGTGAAAAACCTAAGAGGTCATACCAAGTAGGGAGCTATACACGTAAGAGTAGAGTCTATGCTAAAGACATAAATTTGAGAATCACCAGCATAGTGTATATAAAGTCATAGGACTAGATGATATCACCTAGGAAGAAAATATCTAGACAAGAGAAGAGGTATTTAAAATCAAGACCTGAGGAACCCCAATACTTCCAAGTCAAGAATAAAAAAGCTGTCAAGAGACAGACTTGCAGAACATTTGGTCTTGTCCAAAATGTCCACAGAGACATTTGGTCCCTCCCTAAAGGTCCTTGAAATTTGGTCCTTGATATTTAGTCCTGTACCAAAATGTCCATGAGACATCTGGTCCCTGCCAAAGCATCTACCTCACTCCACGGTACCATAACTAAGGAGGCTACCGAGGCAAGAAGGGTTATTTTTGGCAATGCAGCCAAAACACAAATTGGACCAATAAAAAAATGAGAGTATTTTTTAAATATTTGAATTGTGTAAACCAAAAGTAGAAATAAACATCATGCACTCTTTGAACCCAGGGACATTTTCTAAGGATGGATGTTTTGGACCAGACCAAATGTCCACTAATCAGGGACAGAGGCAACCCAAGTCCAAACAGAGGTTAATTCATCAGGTCAATCTCAGAATGTCCCTCTGTAATAGCCGAGTTGTGCCTTATCAATAATACTATTTCCTCCTGTATCATTCAAGATTAGATTCTACTACCTCTCACATAAAATACCTAAATAACATTGTTCGAACAAGAGAAAATTTTTATTTCTTGCTCTTGTAAATGAAAACCGTGAATGAAGTGCAGAAGTAGCAGTCTTTAACTGCTATAAGGTTCCACAATGTCACTCTGCCTTCCTCAGCATATTGCTTCTATTATCAGGGTACCACATAGTGCAATATGTTTGCTAGAGCTCCAGCTATCTCATGTGTTTCAAGAGAGCAGTAAGAAGAAAGGAAAATGGACACTAACCGCACGCACACTCCTTTGTAATGACTCTTCCCATAAATTTCATACAAGGCCTCCATTTGTACTTATTTGGCTAGAGTTAGACAACATGGCCACACCTAGCTACAAGGGAAGGAATATTTTTATATTGTTCTATTTTTTGTGCTTAAAACCTAGGCAGCAATATGCTCAATTAATAATGGCATTCTACTACTAAGGAGTAAGAAAAGAACTGAACTGGGCTAGGCAGCTCATAAAGTCTGCTCTACCCCTTATCCTCAAACCATATTGGAACATGCTTTGCCTACACCTTCTTCAGAGACTGAGACTCCTGAAACTTTGAAAGGTAGTTTGCATGATGGCTAAGAGTGCGGCTCTGTAGTCAAACTACTAACACATAATTTCTATTCAAGCTTTTAAAGTTACTGTGTCTTTACACAAGTTGACTAACCTAGATGTGTTTCAGTTTCTTTCGTCTGAAAATAAGGACAATTACAGCTATTTCACAGGGTTGAAGTGAAGATTAAATGAGTTAATATTTCTGAATAAGAAGTAGAATGACTCATTAAATATTGTTCATTATTATTCTCTTAGAAATTCTTCATGTTTTAAAGACCAACTGGTTTCTACACTAGGAAGCTATTAACCCTTTACCCTTCCATCACAAATACCTTTCCACTACCCAAATATCTGGCCTGGGAGTTGAGGGTAGTGATGAGATCCTTGCATACAGCCAAACTTGTATCCACCCTTTAAGAAAAACCAAGCGTTCTTAATCCACCGATTTCTTGAGAAAGATGTGTCCTGTCCGCATCCCTCCTTTCTTCCTCTTCTCAACACCCAGTCTCCCTCACCACTGTGACTACCAAAGTCACCTTCCCAATTCCACACCAAGGGTTCCCCAACAGACCTAGTTCTTGCACTTTTCTTTCACCAACGTTTTTAAAGAAATACCTATCTCACTGATTCTCTAGTTTCTCCACTGAAATAACAAATAACTGATTCATATTATTTGAGCAGTCAATGGGTTTAGCTTCTATACCAGCACAGTTTGCTAGGTAATCACACACATTAGATTCAGCTACTATATAAACACTGATAGTATAAAACCATTTTTTTAGAGGAAAGAGTATGTTTCATAATTCCTTATCCCTATTTGTTATCTATAGAAAACATTACCTTATCACTTGCCCTTACAATCCTCTATATTTCCAAGTTGTTTCCCAACTGTTACTTAACAACAGCAGCAATATACCAGGTATATGCTAAGACCTTTGCATGCACAATATCATTGAATTTCACTTAAAGATCATCTCATTTTGCAGATGTGGAAACCAAAACATAGAAAAGTAATAAAACTTGCCTATGGCCACATAATTACTAATTAATGAAGCTGGAAACTTCAGTAGACCAAAATTTATATTTTCCCTATAAGTTTACACCTGAAAACAACTAATACAAAATCATATATGTGTGTGTGTTTATGTGTGTGTGTGTGTGTGTGTGTGTGTGTGTGTGTGTGTAGGTAGTGATTCCACATCTTTATATGAAAAAAGTAAACCAATATAGTAAAACTGAAAAAAAGTCTGGGTGTACATATACTAACTAAAGGGTTATTAGCAATTATCTCAGAGAATAAAACTATATGTGATTTTCCTTTCATTTTTAAGAATTATTTACATTTTCCACAATAAACTGGCATAACTTTTATAATAAAAAATGTCATTTTAAAATAGACAATAACAATAAAATATTAGTACTGTTACTCTACTAATAATAAATATGTAAACATATGTAACCAACAAAAATGTAAACATACCTAATATATACTAATTCACTTAATCACCATACAACCTTCTGAAAATTAATACTATTATTTACTCCTATTTGACAAATGAGGAAACCAAGACATAGAGAAGTTAAGTAAATTGCGACACTTGTACATCTAAAAAGTGATAAGGCAGATGTTTGAATCCAGTCAGTCAGGCTTCAGAGTCTTGTACTCTTAAACAGTATACTACATATACTATAAATCATGTAGTCTATTAGTCTACTATTATATACAAAGCTCATATGCTCCTGCTTAGCACTGTAGTGTGAGTAGTCCTTAAGTTCCAATGCTCTGGGATCAGAACAATATATTGCTGAGGAAATCAAAGGAGATCTAAATAAACAAAGAGATGTACCTTGTTTATAGAGCCAAAGACTTAATATTGGTATATCAACTCTCTTCAAATTGATTTACAGATTCAACAGAGTCCCAGTCAAAACCTAGGTAAGCTTTTCTTGTTGAAATTGGTAAGCTAATTTTAAATTTTATATAAAAATGTTGACAACCTAGAATAGTCAAAGAATTCTGAAAAATAGTGATAGAGTTGAAGAACTTACACTACCTAATTTCAAGAATTATTGTAAAGCTACAGCAATCAAAACAGCATGGCATAAAGGTAAGACAAATGGATGAATGGGGAAAAATGACATCCCAGAAATAAACCTACACATACACAGACAACAGATTTTTGACAAAGGTGCAAAGATAATTGAGTGGAGAAAGGAAACCTTTCCAACAAATGGTGATGAAATAACTGCATATCCATACAGAAAAAGTAAATTTGGATTCACATCTTGCAATGTATATAAACCCTAACTCAAAATGAATCATAAGACTTAAATGTAAAATCTAAAATTATAAGATTTCTAGAAGAGACAGGAAAAAAATCTCTGGATCTTGAATTAGACCAGAAGTCAGCAAACATTTTCCTATAAAGGGCTAGATACCAAATATTTTAAGCTTTGGACCAAGTGAGGAAAAAATGAGGATGTTATGTAGGTCCTCATGTGACAAGAGAAAAACAAATTTCCACAAATATTTTTGAAAAATTTAAAATATAATAATGAAAACTGGGTGCAATTTTCATAATACAAGTCCACAATATGAATATAAATATATGAATATGAATAATGGGATGCTTTTGGGGAGATAATATTTCACTTAATTGGAGCTCAAAGTTAGTGTGTCCTAACATCAAAATTGATTACAGAGTAACATCAGCAAAACTAGCTGGAGAAAAACTTCTAAAAGTTTGCCCCTCCATAAAAGTAAAAAAATTATCAAAATCAACTTTTTCAGAACTCCAGAAATTAACAAAATGTTTGCAGCAATTCAGGAAGTATTTAATCAAGAAAAACCATTATATTTCAGTAAGAAATTGATCTTTGTTTTAACATGCACTAGTCCTTTACCTTAGCCCATCAGTAGTCTTGAAAAATCACAGCTCACATTCCTAATACCAGTGGGAGCAGAACAGACCTCATTCTCAAAGAATTATTATTTGACCTGTCTGGTAGTTCCCTGGAAGACCCCACTCAAAATGCTTGCATTTATTTGACCTCACTTGAACTTGTCCAGTACTAAATGCCTCTACCTGGGGAACATTTGTCAAAAGTCTAACATTGCAGATGCCTGAGGCAATGGATAACAGTTGGGACAAACAATAAGCTAACCAGAAGAAAGTTTGAAAGGAAAACCTGAGCAATGAGATATCCATATGGGTTTTGAAAAACTTATCTGACATATTCCTGGAAATGTAAAAAGTCATGTGCATACCCATACCTGTTAGTATGCTAAGGAAAGATGTGAAAGATCCCTAAGCTCTCACTTCTGACTGCTTTTAAGGCTCTGTACAAGCAGGAAACAAAGGATAAGACAGGGTTGTAAATTTCTTGACTGAGTGTTGAAGCTATGCTGCGAAAAGCACCTATAGTCCCTTGGTAAATATGGGAAATTTAATGATTCACATATTTAAGGAAATCTCTGTTTAATCATTAGCTGACCGCAACTCTAACCAATAGAGACATCATCAGTATATACACACACAAAAAAGATACAAACTTTATAAAATTAATTCGGAAAAACCACTAAACAATAACAAAAACAAACAAACAAACAAAAAACCTATTACACAAGCAGGAGTAATATCAAACCCTGTTCATGGGGCAGAATCTAATTTCCAGAGTATAACACTGTATTATTCTAAATGTCCAGTTTTCAAAACAAAATTTACAAAATAAGCAAAAAACCAGAAAGAATTATAAAATTAAGAAAAAAAATCAATCAATATAAACTGTCCTTGAGGAAGCCAGACACTGGACATACTAGACAAAAACTTTAAATCTGCTATTTTGAACATTTAAAATATGTTCAAAGGGCTAAGGAAATCATGTCTAAAGAAATAAAGGAAGTATGAAAATGGTGTTTTATCAAATATAGGCTCTCAATAAAAAAATATAAATATAACAAGGAATCAAATAGAAAATCTGGAACTGAAAAGTATAATAACTAAATGAAAACTTCACTAGAGAGTCTCAATAGCCCATTTGAACAGAGAGAAGAAATACTCATCAACTTCAAGGTAGATCAATTGTTATTATACTGTCTGATGAACAGAAATAAAAAAGAATTTTTTAAAAAATGAACAGAGCCTCAAAGACATGTTAGACACCATCAGGTGCACCAATATACATATAGTGGTGGGGGGGGGGGTCCCAGAAGGAGGGAAAAAAAAGGAGTAGAAAGACTATTTGAAAACATAATGGACAAAAACTTCCCAAATTTGTTGAGAAACAATATACACATCCAGGAAGTTCAATAATCTTTGAGTAGAATAAAAATCAAAGAGACCACACTTACACAAATAATAATAAAACTGCTGAAAGCAGAAGACAAAAATAGAATCTTGAAAGCAGTAAGAGAGAAGAGACATCATCACATACAAGGGATCCTTAGTAAGATTATCAATTGATTTCTCATCAGAAACCACAGAGACTAAAGGCATTGGAATGCCATTCAAATTGCTGAAAGAAAAAAAAATCATCAACCAAAAAGTATATCAGGCAAAATTATCCTCCAAAATGGAAGGAAATAAACCTAACCCTGTTCTTTTTATTTAGTCTATTTTTTGAAATAAAGAAGAAATTAAAATATTCCCAAATAAACAACATCTGAGATAGTTTGTTGCTAGTAGAGCCACCTTATAAGAAATAGTAAAAAAAATATTTCAGGCTGAAATGAAAGGGTACTAGACAGTAACCCTAATCAACATAAAGAAATAAAGACCACCAGCAAATGTAACTACAAAAGGTAAATATAAAAGACTATGTAAGTATATATTTTAACTCCTTTCTTATCTGATTTAAAAGACAACTGCATGATACAATATTCATAAATCTAAGTTGATAAACAACTGCATGTGAATCTACAAGTATTTAAAAATGAAAAGTTTAATTAAAATAAAAGAACAACAATACATTGATGGGTGTGTACCAAAGCAGCACAGGTAATAACTGAAATCCCACCCCTCACCCCCTGCCTAAGCCAGAGCTGGAATGATTGGAGCAACAACATAAAATAGAACTGGATTATAATCCAATATATAATATATAATCCATACTTATATAAATAAGTAATTAATAAATTAATAAATGGAGAGAAGAGATAAAGCACCCATGAGAAAAAAGAATTCCAAATAAATTATACAGAAATTCTACCCTAAAGTAGAGGAAGCGTAATTCCCTACTTCTTAAGTGCTGAATCACCGTAATAGTATTTTCCATCCAAAGAGTAAAATATAGTATTTTCCATCCAAAGAGGAAATTTTTTAAAGGATTAACTTAACAGTGGAGAAACTTTACAAATACTTCTTCATCCAGATGATCCAAGTCAACATCAACCATAATGAACCACGGTTTATTTATCTTTGAAATTATGGGATAAAAATTGCACTTTACTTCTGTGGTATTCCTCCCAAAAACCTATAACCCCATTCTAATTATGTAAGATGTTATTAATAGGGGAAACTATGTGGGGAAGGTATATGTGACATTCTAATTTTATAACATCACATCACGAGTACATGGAAACACTACTGTCTGCTAAATTTTCATAACTGTTCTAAAATATAAAGATTTTTCTTACAAAGCTACACATAATCTTACCATAGCAATCACAGTCCTAGACAAATGAGTTGAAAACTTATGACTACACAAAAATCTGCATATGAATGTTCAGCTGATTCATTTATAATTGCCAAAAACTAGAAGCAAACAAGATGTTCTTTAACAAGTAAATGGATAAACAAACTATGTTTCATCCATAAAATGGCATTTTACTCAGTAATAAAAAGAAGTTATCTCACAAAAAGACATGAAGGAAACTTAAATGCACATTGCTAAATGAAAGTAGCTAGTCTGAAAAGGCTGCATACTGTATGATTTCAACTATATGACATTTTTTAAAGGGCAAAACTATAGGGACAGTAAAAATACCAGTGATTGCCAAGGGTTCAGGGAAAAGGAGGAAAGGGATATACTGGTGAAACATAGGGCATTTTTAGGATGGTAAAACTTTTCTGTATGAAACTGTAATTGTGGATAAATGGTATTGTTCATTTGTAAAAAATTCCATAGAACTGTACAACCCAGAGTGAAAGAATGTAAACTATAAACTATTCTTAACAACAATGTATCAATATTGGTTCATTAATTATAACAAACGTGCCACACTAATATAAGATACTAATATTAAGGGAAACTGTGGGGAAGAGTTAGTGAGTATTTGTAATATCAGCTCAATTATTCTGCAAATCTAAAACTATACTAAAAGAATAAAGTCTATTAATTTATAAAAAATAAATAATAAAGGAAGAACAGAAAAGAAACCCATATCAGTAGAATAAATCCAAATATATTTATAAATACATTAAATGTAAATGGTCTAAGCATTTCAATTAAGAGGCAGATTGTCAGACTGAAGAAAAAGTAAGACTCATCTATAAGTCGTTTATTAGAAACTCACATTAAAGAGACTGATAGATTAGAAGTTAAAAATGTGAAAAAACACATATGTAAAAACTATTCATTAGTGGGAGTTCCCTGGTGGTGTAGTGGCTTAAGGCTTCGGCGCTGGCGCTGTCAGCATTGCGGCCTGGGTTCGATTCCCAGCCAGGGAGCTACTCACATACCAAAAAGCAAAAAACAAACAAACAAACAAACAAAAAAACTATTCATTAGAAAGCTGGCTATATTAATATCAGACAAAGTAGACCATAAAAACAGAAATGTCACCAGGAATAAAGAAAAACTTTTTGTAATAACGAAGGAATCAGTTCGCCAAGCAGATATAATAATCATAAATATGTATACATATTTAAACATTTATGCACGCTTCAGATTACATGAAGCAGAAACTGACAAAACTGAAAGGAGAAATAGATAAGTCCACGATCGTCAGACATTTCAACACTTCTGCCTTAAAACTGACAGAAATAGTAGGAAAAAAATCAGTATGGATCAAGAAGATTTATTTATTATTATTATTTTTTATATTGTCATGCTTTTAACTGCTTTGAAACTGGTGGAATTTGGTCCTCAATGCATTCTGATGCAAACCCTCATTTTGTCCCAGTAGGTCCTCGTCGTTTGTTTCATACTTGATAGACAAACTGGAACTTGTCGGTGTGGATTGCCTTGTGACTTGCTCCCCTTTCCAGCTGAAACAAGTGGTCATGCGTTAGTCACAGGGTAGCTCTTGCCCTGTGCACATCCCCTTGAGGTCTTATCTGAGCTTCTGTGGCCATTCCGTGTATGCTTGATTGGCAAATGCATTAAATTTACTTACAGTATTCCTGACGGGAAAAATTTGTTTGGTACCTGTCATTTTTGGCATTCGCTATGCCTCCTGGAAATCATGATGAGTACCTAGGTATCATTGTATTACTGGTTTCTTTTTTGATAGACATTGCTTTTGTTAAATATATTGGGGGGTCCCAATATTTAGTAAAATTATGTAGGTTTCAAGAGTACAATTTTAATATTGCACTGTGTGTTCACCACCCAGAGTCAGTTCTTCCATCACCGTACGTTTGACCCCCTTTACCACTTTCTATCACCTCTCCTTCCCTCTTCCCCTCTGGTAACCACTAAACTATTGTCTGAACTCATGAGTGTTTCCTTGTTTGTCTTGTTCATTTGCTGCTTTCAGTTTTATATCCCACATATGAGTGAAATCATATGGTTCTTGACTTTTTCTGACTTACTTCACTTAGCATGATAACCTCAAGATCCATCCATGTTGTTGCAAATGGCCATATTTCTTCTTTTTATGGATGAGTAATATTCCATTGTGTATACGTACCACATCTTCTTTACCTAATCATCTATCAAAGGACACTTTGGTTGTTTCCATGTGCTGGCCATTGTGAATAATGCTGCTGTGACATCAGGGTACATGTATCTTTATGGATAAAAGTTTTTAGGTTTTTTTAGGTAGATACTCAGAACAGGGATTGCTGGGTCATATGGTAATTCTATTCTTAATTTTTTGAGGAACCTCCCTATTGTCTTCCATAGCAGTTGAACCAATTTACATTCCTACCAGCAGTGTATGAAGGTTCATTTTTCTCCACATCCTCTCCAACACTTGTTATTACTTGTCTTGTTTATAACAGCCATTCTAACAAGTGTGAGGTGGTATCTCATTGTGGTTTTGATTTGCATTCCCCTAATAGCTACTGAAATTGAGCATCTTTTCATGTATCTGTTGGGTGTTTGTATATCTTCTTAGAAAAAGTGTCTGTTTAGGTCCTCTGCCCATTTTTTAATTGGATTATTGGGTTTTCCGGTGTTGAGTTGTATGAGTTCTTTACACATTTTGGACGGTAGCCCCTTATCGGACGTGTTGTTTGCAAATATCTTCTCCCATTCAGTTAGTTACCTCTTTATTTTGTTGGTGGTGTATTTTGCTGTACAGAAGGTTTTTAGTTTGATATAGTCACATTCATTTATTTTTGCTTTAACTTCCCTTGCTTTTCAGGTCAAATTCATAAAATCCTCTCTAAACCCAAGATCCATAAGTTTTGTACCTATACTTTCTTCTATGCAATTTGTTTCAGGTCTTATATTTAGGTCTTTGATCCACTTTGAGATAACACTATCAATAACACTGTCAATCAATTTGAACCAACTGCCATAGAGCATTCCATGATATCACCATCAGGATATACATTCATTTCAAATACACACATGGAACACTCACCAAGACAGACCATATTCTGGGATACAAAATGAGTCTCAAAAAATTTCATGACACAAAATAAGTTTCAACAAATTTAATGGAAATAAAATCACACAAAGTAAGTTCTAGCACCATAACTGAATTCAAATAGAAATCAATTCCAGAAAGATGTCTGGAATGTTCCAAAATATACAGAAACTGAACAATACTTATCTATATAATCCATAGTTAGTTAAGGAACCAACCTGATTTTGTAAAAAAAAAGAAAGAAAGAAAGAAAGATCACAAGGGAACTTAGAAAATATTCTAAACTAAAGGAAAATGGACAAAACATGTCAAAATTTGTGAGGTCATCTAAAGCAATGTTTAGAGAGAAATTTATAGCTTTAAATGGCTTGTATTAGAAAATAAGAAAGATTCAAAAATCAATTGTTTAAGCATCCAGCTTAGGGAAGTAGGAAACGAAAAGCAAATTAAAACTAAAGTAAGTAGGAGTAAAGAAATAATAAAGATAAAATGAAATACAATAAAAGAGGACACAAACAAAAGAGAACTATTTTTTGAGCTAGTGTAAGCCTATCTTCACTTATATTCAAACCAGATGAACTAAAACAGTCACTTAATCCATAGATAACAAGCAGAATATTTTGAAGTACACTAACAGGCTTTCCTCTCTTACATACCATACAGACATCCTAAGGTATCCATCTTCCTTAAGAAGTAGGGTGAGCAGACTGGACTTGTTGCAGCATTAATATAAAGAGAAATAAAAGAAGTAATCACTTGGACCACAAAATAAAATTTCAAGTCAACAGGGATAGGAAATAGTCTTGAAAGTCAGGCTTTGTGTGAGGGAAAAGGATTTTCTAAATTTCTTTATCTCCCTGTTTAATAAATGAAGAGGCAAGTCTGGCTAAGTTGATCATGTAAGATTTTTTACATGAAAGGGGTCTTTCTTACATTAGACAGCAAGAAATGTGAAAGCCTATTCTTTCCTTTGCAGAGGCATTTAGACAAGAGAACAGAAGACACAGGCAAGGAAGCAGCAAAAGAAACAAGTATTTCCTCACCTACCTTCTCTAGGATGAAGTCCCGTAGAAAAGAAAGCTTTCGATAAGATGAAAGGAATGTTGAGGGCAAAGGGAGCCCTTTGGGACTCAAGAACAAAACTGCTATGCAAGGCAACCCTACGCTAATACAGTACAGTCCCAGCAGAGAAAGGAGGCAGTTTTGTTATCTGCAGTACATGGCAGAGACCTGAGACAAAAGCAGCATCAGTGAGAGCCAAGGGAAAGTCATCACAGATGGTGTGGGCCACCAGATTCTGACAAATCCAAGTCTAAAGTCTCACCAAGAGTAGACCTCAGGAGCAGATGCCAGTGTTACCTAGGGATGGAGTCCACTAAATCCAGTCACCAGTTACCAGCCAGTGTACACTCAGGGAACAGCACAGGCCAGGGTGTTAGCCCCCTGCTCTCAATACACTTGCAGAGGAGCAACACCTGTTTGCATTTGTGCTTCAAAGAGGAGACAGAGACAGCTCACTCGCTTTCTCTCTATCATAAGATGACAAGGGAAAAAAATTTCCTTCTTTTCTTTTCTTTTCTTCAAAATTGAGTTCTAGGTCTGCTTTTTAATCTAAAGTTTCCATTTGGGCTAAAAGTTCAAACACCTATAAACTGAGTATATGAACTGCTATGAAAATGATGTATGTTATAAGTAGATGAAAAATAATACTGAGATCTCCAAAGGCCAGGGCAGCCAGCCACAATTCTCTATTTCTGGTGAAACCTGTAGGAGCATTCTGACCTCATACCCAAATCCATAGAAATGCTGACAAGCAGCAAATACAAACAGGATACCCACAGGTTATCTTAAAGAGCTTTAGCTGGATGATCCCTGCCCGACCCTGACAAAAGGCCCAGAAGGTCCCGTGAACAAGTGGTCTAAGTAAGCAAGACCACTGCTTCAACATTTTTAAAAATTAATCAGCATTCTTCTGAACTAGTGGTGAACTTTGTTCCACCCAAACACGTGTTAAACGTCCACTTAAATTCTAGGCAGAGAATATACAGTAGGCATCCTTTAGTTCACTTTATAGCACACAATTTTCCCTCTCTAACTTCTTTCTCACAAACCCCAAGCTAAGATTGCTTCTTATTCAGATCATGTAAATGGTAGGAATTATTACACAACCACAATCCCTTTTGACATCCTCCAATCACAAAATTATTCAGGATCTGATCATACGATTATTCAGGTTTAACCTTTCCTTACCAAAAATCTACCACATACAGTTCATAATTTCAATAGGGTCTCTATACTTTTGTTAAAAGGATAACAAAAGTATAAAAACTTTTTTCTACTTTTTAATGTAAAAAAATAAAGCACACCAAGTTTTATAGCAGACTTGAGAATATTACTAGTGACTAAATTTTCCTAAGACTTAGAAACTATAAGGGTCCTTTAAAATCAGGGACCGTATCTTATTTATCCCTTGTGACCTCAGTGGCTAGCACTGTACTTGGAACACCGTCAGTGCTCGTTTAAGTATTTACTGATATGAACAGCTGAACTTAACTTAGTTATATATCAACATTTTAAAAAAATATCATGACTTAGGATGAATCCAGTACTTAGCAGAGGGTATGACACTTTTAATAAATCTTTAAAGGGATAGTGAGGTTAAACAAAAAGTTACACACAGGATTACCATATGATCCAGCAATCCCACTCCAGAAGAAGTGAAAGTAGGAACTCAAATAGATTCTTGTACATGAATGTTCATAGCAGTATTATTCTCAATAGCCAAAAGATGCAAACAACCCAAATGTTCATTGACAGATGAATGGATAATCAAAATGTAGTATATACATGCAATGGGGTATTATTCAACTGTAAAAAAAATAAAATTCTGATACATGCCACAATATGGATGAACCCTGAAAACTTAAGTGAAATAAGCCAGACACAAAAGAAGAAATATTGTATGATTAAACTATATGAGGTGCCTAGAGTAGTCAAATTCATAAAGAAAGCAGAATAGAGGTTACCAGGAGTCTGAGGGAGGGAAGAATGGAGAATTACTGTTTAATGCGTACAGAGTTTCTGTTTGAGATGAGGAGAAAGTTCTAGAAATGGATAGTGGTGATGGTTCTATAATATTGTAAATATACTTCATACCACTGAGTTGTATACTTAAAACTGGTTAAAATTTGAATGGTTATGTTATGTATATTATACCACAATAAAATATGAAATATGAAATAATAATACTTTATGAGGTACTTTGTAATAATGTACTCTACAGTATAAAGGCTCCAAGGCACACATGCTGTACAAATTATGTTATCTTACTTATTGATGTGACCCTCCAACAAAGACAAAGACTAATCTGTTACTGAGTAAACAGGTGAAACAGCTGAAATAGTTAAAATGAAGATCGACGATAATTCCCTTATCAGAACCCCTACCGTTTTACAAACTAGTTTGAAGGCGTGCATGTTTTTCTCTTACTTAGGAGTAAGCTAAATAAGAATGGATAAAAACATGTTGTCATAACAGAATTTGAAATAGCTATAGAATAACACTTGCTGAAGGTATGATAGTTTCACAATTAAATATTTTTAAAAGTCACTAGTCATTCTGTAGCAAGTGAATATACATTATTTGAATGTAAAAATAGGACAGAATAAGGTGAAAACAAGCAAGTTAGAACACTAAGTTCTCTAAAGAGTTAAAACAAGCTGTAGCCTTTGAGCAGTCACCCTCTAGAGCCGTGTCTTCATAAATTTGATTCATTTATAGAGTGTTTTTGATGATAGGCAATTCTTTGCTGAAAGTTAAGTGCTCTTTTATATGAATAAATAAAGAAGGCTTTGGTTTGAACTAATACATTATTTTGACAAATGTTTATTGGAAACCCAATTATGGGTTCATAAATCAGGGTTCTTTGTGGTCCATCAGGTGAGCTCACCAGTGCCACCAGATGTCATGGTGCATACCAACAGAGCAATTAAAACGACTCCATGGAATGCTGTCCCTCTCCTGCACAATGACAGCAGACAAAACATAGGAAGAAATAACTTATCTTCAACATACTGAAAATGCTTCTGTAAGATGTCAAGACCGTTCCTTCAAGAAAAAAAATTGTTTGCTATTTACTGTTGGATTCAAATGACAAGGTCAAGAATAATGGATGATCTGCTAGATGATTTTCAAACATTCCTCACATTAAAAAGAGGGGAAAGAACTCATCTGCATATATCCCATGACTGAACTATACCCTTAGGAGAGTTATTCCTTCTCCTTTCTTCCTTCCCCTCCTTGCCTTCTGCTCCCCCTCTTTAAACAGCCATTCCTTCCTGAAGCAGTCAGTCCTATTAATAATGCCGAGTGCACCTGGACCAACACAGTCAGGTGCGTGTTGCATGGACTCAAGTTATATAAAAAATTCCATTTTAAAAGCTTGAATTCGTCATTACCTAAAAGAAAATAGTCGGCAAGGCATTTCTTAAACTGAAAATTGGAAAGTCTTTTTAACTCTTAAGACTTTTGGAAGTTCCACTATAGCTCAAATGTGCTGAACATGAAAGGGGAGGGGAATGAGGTTAAATGAAAGCATGTATTTGCATATTAAGCCAAGAGTGGGACATAGTCTTGACATTTGACTGTCTAAAACCACAGTGAAAGATGTAGAAAAATCAGATCTGAGTGATTATCATAATACATAAAATGAAACCTAAGATTTCTGTCTCTTATCAAGATTGCCAAATTTGTTATAATTATCTCCAACTATTTTCAATCTTTCCTTGCTGTAAGTGCTTCACTGATTCGGTTTCGCTTCCTATGTAGGTAAAGTATGCCTTCCTTTATAGAGAGAATGATACACATAGTTTAAGATATTTGAGTATATTCTGTAATGGAAACAGAAATTTTATGCTTCCTTGTACAATACAGCTAAAAGGGGCTTCCACACTTTTTGTTTATATATCACTATTTAGCAGTGGAAACTGAAGGGTCTCTGCCTGTCACAGACTGCTAGACAGACCTCTGCATAACTCTTCCCAAACAATCACGAGTAACAGAGGCCGGCACATCAGACGTTTGCCTCTGGACCAGCAAAGCAGCTCCACGTAAAGTGCCAGGAGGGTAAGGCCACACATGCAGAGCTCTGCTCTTTCTCTACAACTCCACTGCCCAAGCCTGCTGGCTTGGCTATTGGTGATCATATCAACAAGAGGGTGAGTGACAACTTAAAATGCTAGCTGTTGAGCTACTCTAATCTTAAACCCAAGAAATTATGTCATCAGACTGACTTAACAAGGGCAATGTCTAAATACAGCTGTTACTTGTGAGAGACAAAAAAACGTTACCATTGTATCACAGGAAAGTGTTTAGAAAGAACTGAACTAGGAATTGGGTGTCCTAGAGCATCTTTGACTCAAAACTATCTGGGCAGCTGCATATAAACAAGAGTTCTGCTTAAAGGGGGTGCCTGAAGGGCCCTGACTTCCCAAAATGAATCAAGAGACTGTTTAACTAGGTTGAGTAGTATGAATCATAATGTTAGGGGGCAGCGGCATGATAGCAGAAGGGCTCCCCTGATTCACTCCCTAGTGAAACTAAAAAGCAAGCAATTAAAGCCTTTGGAAATGGTTCGCGGTGTAAACAGTAAACAAAGAAACATCTATTCAAGAAAACCCAAGACATTTTCTATAATGTGGAAGTCTGTGGTATGTGAATCAAGACTCCTCCTCCCACAGCCAGCACCGTGCAGCAGACAGTCCCCCGGAGACCACCGCACCAGGAACAAGGGCTCCCTATCCCCAGTTCCCAGGAGGGGTGCTCTCTCCCTGGGAATCAGCAGGACTTCAGTCTTGCTCACCAACCCCCCCACACACACTGCCTGCTACTGGGGTATGCAGTCAAGATGTGGGGGCTCCCTTCTCTCCTCCAACTCCCACTGTGAAACTGAGGCTCTACTGTGGGGGTGTCACCCAGAGAGAAGCTTGCCAGTGTTCCCACCACCAGCTCCAGAGGCTTGGCTCAGAGATCTTACCTGGGGGAGAAGCAGTCATAAAACAGGAAGCTCCTGATCTCTCCCCCCTCATCACCACCCTCCACATAAAAACAGATTTCATTTGCAACAGAGCCTGGAAAAGTTGAACCTAAGAACCCTCTCAGGAACAGTGGGGGTTGAGGTAAAGGCAGTTGGGATTTGATCTGTGTATCAAATGAAGGGAAAGCCGAGGCTGTAGGCTGGCTCGTCTGCAGGCGGGAACTGGGCAGTAAGACAGTTGGGAGGAGCCTTCCTGGGGTCAGAACAAATACCAAACATTGATCTCAGAAACTATTCGGTCCAAGGACCCATAATTTCTTTGAATTTATTTGTGTAGGACTTTATGCCCCAGGGAATTTTTGTAAAAACATAAAATAAAATAAAAATACAGCAACCAGCAAGCAATTAGTGAAGTTTTAACAGCTGAGTGTGGTCAGAGACAATGTGGAAGAGAGCCCTGCCAGTACCTCTGTCATCCCAGGTGATGGTGGGCACACCTAAGCTGTGCCCGTCTAAGGTGTTGTATCAGAGGCTTAACACTGGGGAGTGGGGGCAAGGACACAGACTTCACTAAGGCGATTCAGCCAATCACTAAACACATGTGAGCAAACCACAACGTCAAGCTCCAGAACGAGGGGACCAGCGCCCAGAACTGCTATATCTTATCTAAAATGGCCAGTTAAAAACAAAAATTATGAGGCATGCAAAGAAACAGGGAGGTATGGTCCATACTCCAGAAAAAAATAAAAGCAAACAACAGAAACTTCCTGTGAAGCAACCAGGTGTATGATTTAACAGAAAAATATTTCAAAGTGGCCATTACAAAGAGGTTCACAGAACTAAACAAAGCCATGTTTAAAGAAGTAAAGGAAGGCATATTGACAATATTATGCCAAACAGAGAATATCTATAAAGAGAAAGAAGTTATTAAAAAAAGAACCAAATGGAAATTCTGGAGTTGAAAGTGCAATAACTGAAATGAAAAAAATTTGCTAGAGGGGATCAATAGTAGATTTGAACTGGCCAAAGAAAGAATTAATAAACTTAAAGATAATTGATGGAGATTACATAAGCTAAAAACAAAAGAGGAAAAAGAAGAAAAATAAACAAAGCCTCAGAGAAATGTGAGACACGATTAAGAGCATCAACTCACAAATAAAGTCCATACCAGAAAAAGAGGAGAAAGAAGAATCATGACCAAGTGGGATTTATCTCAGGGATTCAAGGCTGTTTTAGCATCTGAAAATAGATTACAGTACTCTCTCCATGCCTGTGAAGAATATGTTTCAAGACTCCCAGTGGATGCCTGAAACCAGAGTTAGTACCAAACCCTATATATACCATAAAACATAGTATATATACTATAATACATTCCTATACGAGGTCGGACAATTAATTTCATGAACTCATTCTAGAAAAAGTGCTATATACCTCATTGCTGACTATCACTACAATCACCTTCAAAGTACTCCCTTTGGGAAGCTATGCACCGATGCCAGCACCTAGTTTTGCAACTCTTTTTCTGGAACTGCCATAAAAGGTGTCATCATCCCCAAAACCTGACAATTAAGTTCCTAAACTTCTCACCATGTGCTTACGTTAGCAGGTGTTTGTACAGTGCTGCCAACGTAAGTGCATGATGGCAAGTTTGCAAACTTAATTGGCAGAGTTTGGGGATGATGACAGCTCTGATGGCTGTTCCAGAAAAAAAAGTTCCAAAATTGCTTTGAAGTGTTGATTAATTGTTGGCATTGCATAGCTTCCCAAGGGGAGTACCTCAAAGGTGACCATAGTGATATTTAGCAATGAGGTATATAGCACTTTTTCTAGGATGAATTCACAAAATTAATTGTCAGAACTCATACATACTTACTGTTTCACTTAAGGGGAGCACTTCACAATTTCTTGTAGACACATCCAAATAGCCAGCATTACCACTTTTGTGCTTTGTGAGGCCATTAACTAACATAAGGGTTACTTGAACACAGCACTGTGAAACCATGACTATTGGTTTGATAATCAAGGGCTACTAAGTGACCAACAGACAGGTAGCATATACAGTGTGGATATGCCAGACAAAGGGATGATTCACATCCTTGGCTGGATGGAGCAGCACAGCATGAGATTTCATTATGCTACTCAAAATAGTGTGCAATTTAAAACTTATGAATTGTTTATTTCTGAAATTTTCCATTTAATATTTTCAGACTTCAGTTGACTGCAAGTAATTAAATCAAAATGGAAATCAAAAACTATGGATAATAGGGGACTACTGTATTGTAATGTATCATATCAATAGAACAAAAAACAAAAATCACAATCATCTCAAAAGAATTTAAAAACAATCCATTGCCTCTTCATGATAAAAATATTAAACAAACTAGTATACACAGGAATTTCTTGAACATGATAAAAGGCATCTATGAAAAACTACAGCTAATATCATAATGATGAAAGACTGAAAGCTTTCCCCCCTAAGATGAGGAATAAGAAAAGGATGTGTGCTCTTATCACCTCTATTCAATGTTGTATGGAAGTTCTAACTTAGGGAATTAAGCATGAAAAAGAAATAAACAGCATCTATCTTGGAAGGGAAAAAGTAAAACTACCTTTTTTTGCAGATGACATGCTCTTGTACATAGAAAATCCTAAAGTGCCACTAAAAAGTTATTAAAACATAAATAATGAATTTAACAAGGTTGCAGGATACAAGAACAATACAAAAAAAATCACGTGTATTCCTATACATCAGCAATGAACAATATGAAAATAAAAACATGAAAACAATTTCACAATAATATCAAAAAGAATACTTAAGAATAAATTTTACAAAAGAAATGTAAAATTTATACTCAAAACTACAAAATGGTTAAAAATTAAAGATCTAAATAAATGGAAAAATATCCTATGGTCATGAACTATAAGACAACATTAAGATGGCAATACTCCTCAAACTAACCTATACACTGACAATCCCTGTCAGTATCTCAGCTGACTTCTTTCTAGAAATTGACAAGCTGATTCTAAAATTCAGATGAAGTTGCAATGGACCCAGAATAGCCAAACAATCCTGAAAAACAATCCTGAATAAAATAGAAGCACTCACAGTTCCCAATTTCAAAACTTACAAAGCAACAGTAATCACAGCAGTGTGGTCACAACTAGCACAAGGACAGACCAATACAATACAAGGTCTGACAATTAAGTTCAAGAACTCATTCTAGAAGAAGTGTTACATACCTCATTGCTGAATATCACTACAGACACCTTCAAAGTACTCCCCTTGGGAAGCTATGCACTGATGCCAGCACCTAGTCCACCCTTCAAAGCAATTTTGGAACTCTTTTTCTGGAATGGCCATCAGAACTGTCATTGTATTATCCTTGATGTCTTGAATGTCATCCAAATGTCTTCCTTTCAATATTTCCTTTATCTTCAGGTAAAGAAAAAAGTCACTGGGGGCCAGATCAGGTGAGTAGGGAGGGTATTCCAACAGAGTTATTTGTTTACTGGCTAAAAACTCCCTCACAGACAGTGCCATGTGGGCTGGTACATTGTTATGATGCAAGGAGCTATGAGATGCTGGCGAAAAGTTCAGGTCATTTTCATCTAACTTTTTTACGCAGGCTTTTCAGCACTTTGAAATAGTAAACTTGGCTATTTGTCCAGTTGGTACAAATTCGTAATGAACAATTCCTCTGATATAAAAAAAAAAGTTAGCAACGTCATTTTGACTCTTGATTTGGACTGATGGAACATGTTTGGTTGTGGAGAATTGGCTGACTTCCATTGTGCACTTTGATACTTTGTTTCTGGGTAGTATTGGTACACCCATGTTTCACCACCAGTGATAACACAGCCCAACATCATCTTGCTTCTCCAAAAGGTCTTGGCAAACTTTGACTCTCCTTTGCTTTTGTTCATCAGTGAGCTCCTTCGGGACCATTTTTGCACATCCCTTTCTCATGCCAAGATTTTAAGTTAAGATTTTCCTAACTCTTTCTCTATTGATGTTTATTTGGTCTGCTATTTTTCTCATAGCCAGCAGATAATTTTAATGCACAATTCAATGAATTTTTGCAATGTTTTTGTCAGATTTGCTTGTTACTGGCTGCCCTGACCTCTCTGCCTCATTAGTGACGCTTTCTCTCTCCTCAGAAAAACTTTTAATCTATTTGTACATTGCCGTTTTCTTCATGGCATTATCCCCATGAACTTGGACTAACAACCCCCTAATTTCACTTCCACTATTGCTAAGTTTAACAAAAAATGTAATGTTTGTTCGTTGCTCTAATTCCAGTTCCAACATTCTCGTGATGGCACACAAAAACACACAGCAATAACGAATGTCACTCAGCAAGATACCGCCATACGTCAACACAAACTCAGCTGTGAGTAACAGATATATCAAGGTCATGAAACTTTACTGAGTTTTTTGTACAGTGCAGCCAACGTAAGTGCATGACGGCAAGTTCACAAACTTACTTGTCAGACCTCTTAGAATTACAAGTCCAGAATATCCTATACACCTGTGGTCAACTGATTTTCAACACGGGTGCCAAGACCAGTCAATGGGGAATGAATAATCTTTTCAAAAAATGGTGCTGGGACAATTGGATAGCCACATCCAAATAAATGAACTTGGATTTTTTTTTTTTTGGTATGTGGATAGTTCCCTGGCCAGGAATCGAACCCAGGCCGCAGCGCTGACAGCACCAGCGACAAAGCCTTAAGCCACTACACCACCAGGGAACTCCTGAAATTGGATTCTTACCTCACACCATGTACAAAAATTAACTCGAAATGGATTGAACATCTAAACCTAAGAATAAAAACTATTAAACTCTTAGTAGAAAACATAGGGGCAAATATTCATGACCTTGAATTTGGCTAAAGATTCTTAGATATGACACAAAAATTATGTGTAGCAAAAGAAAAAGAACTGATAAAAATGCAATGCATCAAAATTTAAAACTTTTATGCTTCGAAGAACACCATAAAGGAAATTTAAAAAAAAACACCCATGAAATAGGAGCAAATAATTTCAAATTATCTATATGATAAGGGACTTTAATCTATAATATGTAAACACTTACAAGTCAGGAATTAAAAGGTAACCCAATTAAGAAATGAGCAAAGCATTTGAATAGGCATTTCCCCCAAAGTGGAGATATAATGGCCAATAATAAGTATATGAAAAGATGCCTAACATCATTAGTCATCAGGTAAATACAAATCAAAACCACAATAATATGATACCATTTCTTACCCACTAGGGTGGCTAGAATCAAAAAGTCAGGTAACAGTGTTGGAAAAGATGTGAACGAACTGGAACCCTCATACACTACTGACAAAAATGTAAAATGGTGTGGTCGCTTTGGAAAACAGTCTGGCAGCTCTTCAAATGATTAAACATAGAGTTATCATAAGGCCCAGCAATTCCACTCATTTACATACACACACACACACACACACACACATATGAGAAATGAAAACATATGTCTACACAGCAATTTGTACCAAAGTTTCATAATAGCAGCATTATTCATCATAGCCAAATAGTGGAGACACCCTAAATATCCATCCATTAAGAGACACCAAACTAAATGTGGTCTATTCATACAGTGGAATATTATTCTGCATAAAAGGAAATGGAGTGCTAAGGCATGCTACAACATTAATGAACCTTGAAAACACTATATTAAGTGAAAGAAGCCAGTTACAAAAGACAACATTCTATATGGTTCCATTCATGTTAAAATCCAGAATAGGATCTAGAGAGACAGAAAGTGTATTAGTGGTTGCTTAGAGCTGGGAGTGGTGGAAGGGAAAATGGGGGGCAGGGAGTATTAGTGTTCTCCAGAGAAATAAGGTGAATATAAACAGAAAGAGATTTATTTTAACGAACTGTCTCACACAAACATAAGAGGCGAGTCAGTCGAAATTCTGCAGGGTAGGCCAGCAGCCTGGAGGCCCGGGATGAGTTGACATAGTTCCAGTCTGAAGTCCAGAATGCACTCTTGCCGCGAAGAGGTCAGTCTTCTCCTCTACTTAGGCTTTTAACTGATTGAATGTGGCACCCATGTCATGAAGGACAATCTGCTTTAGATAGTTCACCTATCTAAATGTTAATCTTATCTAAAAATGCCTTCATAGGAACATCCAGATGTTTGAGCACATATCTGGACACTGTGGCCCCGTCAAGTTTACACACAAATTAACCATCACGAGAGTGACAGGTATAGGTACAGAGTTTCTTTGAAGTGATTAAAATGTTCTAACATTGTGGTAATGGTTGAAGATGTCTGAGAACACACTAAAAACATTAAGTTGTACAGTTTAAAATAAATGAGTTATATATAAATTATATCTCAATAAATTTATTTTTAAGAAAACAGACTACCACAGTAATCTCATATCCTTGAAGAGTGAGAAAATGTTATAACCACACTTTTTTAGAAAGCATTTTCATCCATAGATCTCCAGGGAAATGGGAGTGGTGATGATGAATTAAGCAACAGGTATTTACCATGCCTTATCTCAGAGTGCCACACACATAGATAGCCCTCAGAAGTACACACGGATGGATTCACTGACTCAAAGAAAAATCAGATGATTTTTCCCAGTGGTCTATGGAATAAACTGAATTCACTTTCCAGGGATCCAGAAAAAGTACCAGTACTCTGCTGTTTTTGGAAACCTCTGGAAACTCTATGCAAAACCCTCTAAGGAACACGGAAATACAATCCTTGATCTATGTAAGCTAGTCTAGTTAGCAAAACATACTGTTACTTGACATAAAACAAAAACTGTAACTAAACCATTGTTTAATCTTAAAATAATTATAGCTAAGGGGTTCTGTGGTCCAGAAAAATATAAGAGAAATACTTACAAATAAATATTTAATGAAATCCTAACATTCATATACGTGCAAGCCAAATATTCATGCATACTTCCAAAGGCCAGGAAATTATTAGCAATTTAGGCCTCTATCCTGATCTCATTACTAACTAGTTGTATTTAGAAGTCTCTATAGATTATATTTTGTATACATATCAGGAACTAATACACACCACACAAGATTCTAATAAAAAACTAAGATGTTATATATAAAAGGATTAAACTTATTTGCCATATAATCTCAAATTTTTCATGAGTATTGGTATTTTATACATATGGAAGTAATTTTACAAAAATATGACATCAAAACCAAGTTCAAAATATACTGCATACTGATGAAAGAATAGAAAAATAGAAAATTTCAGGGATAGTTACAACCTATAAAATATTATCACATATGATACCTCACTGATTTTTTTCACAAGAGCCCAGAAAGATACACAGTTGTGGTTACTATGTAATTCTCATTCTACATATATAGAAATTGAGATTTAGACAAATTAAATGACTCATCAAGACTATCCAGGTAATAATGTCAAGACAAGGAATAAAACTCAGGTCTCTGAACTTTCAAATCAAAATTTTTACAATGCAATGAAATATAAAGCAATTGTAAGATGCTTTTGAACAAGGACTACTCTCAGAAAGGTATCCACATCCATATATTAGCTAGCAAAAGAAAATTCAAATATATGGTGATGGAAAAAGAAATTACTCTGGTGGTGAGAACACAATGCAACACTTACATGATAAAAAATTGTACACCTGGAACCTATGTAATTTTGCTGGCCAATGTCACCCCAATTAATTTTTTTTAAAGTAGTAACAGCAGCAGGAAAGGAAGCTTTCGAGTTCTGTACCAGGTTAGGCAAAAAGAAAATGTAACACTATCCCTATAAACAACTAATTTTTATTTTTCTCTATTTTTTCCTACTATCAAAATAATATATCTAGGAGAAAGAAATTATAAATTTTGTATACTCTGTGAGTCTCTATGTTCTGTGAATTGAGGTTTAATATATACTGTTTAATATTTTTTAAATTACTTAGGGCTTTCACAAAATAAAAGGTGCATGTCTTAAAACAAAAAATACCACTTAAATGCAGATATTTTTCCTATAATAAACTGTACCCATTATCAAAATGTACCCATTATCAAAATGTAGCCTCTTTGGGAAACCACAAGTGGTTCATGTTAACCAAAGATTCCTAACTCTATGTGCAAATGCCACATAGAAAAATCCAATTTTCAATTTATTGTGATCACGAAATGGGCATCGGCCACTTACAGCTGTATTATACATCTTTGACCTTCACAATTGTAAGGACAAGCTTTGATTTATATTACAATTGAGAATGAGTCTCAAGGTAATTGTGCAGGAAATTAACGTTTGGCTTTGGTACCCTCGTGGTTTGTAGCAATACTGTAGTTGATGGCATAAACCAGGGAAGCTATCAAGCAGCACATCCAATTTGTCTGTGGTTCCATCGCCCTCTAGTGGCTATTTTGAAACTAGTTATTAACGGTGGTATTAGTCTTCAAAAACCTGCAATGGTTCTCAAAAGCTGGGTGAGCAGACCCGCAGCATTGGCAATATCCAGGAACTTCTTAGACATACAGATTTCAGGCCCCACCTAAGATCTACTGAAAAGAAACCTTGGATGGTACCCAGAAATCTAACAGGTCTTCCAAATGATTCTGATGCACACTAAAGCTTGAGAACCACTCATGTAAGAAACTATTCTATTCATATTTCAAGTAGATATGAAAGGATTGGTACATGTAAGGGTTAATTCCATGTGTCAACTTGACTAGGCTAAGGGATGCCCAGATAGCTGGTAAAAAACATTTCTTTTTTTTTTTAACCTCAAGTCATTTCTTTTTTTTTTTTAATTCATTTTTATTGTTAGACTTTTTGGGGTGACATCTGTTAGCAAGAATTACATAGGTTTCAGGCATACAATTGTTCAGGCATTGTCAACTTGTTGTATAAGTTCACCACCTAATGTGATTTCTCTTTCCATCACCTTATATTTAGTTTCCCCTCGCTCCTATCCCATCCCCTCCCTTCTCCCCTCCCTAACCCACTCGTCCCCAAATAAACATTAAACTATTGATTGTGTCCATGGGATATTTGTTTGTTTGTTCATTTCTTTTTTCTTTATTGCTTACAGTTTTATATTCTGCATATAAGTGATGTCATACAGTTGTTTTTTCTGTCTGTCTTATTTCACTAAGCATGATGATCTTCAGGTCCATCCATTTTGTTGCAAATGGAAATATTTCATCTTTTCTTACAGCTGAGTAATATTCCATGTGTATATGTACCACAGCTTCTTTATCCAGTCATCTGTCGCAGGGCACTTTGGTTGTTTCCATGTTTTGGCCACTGTGAACAGCGCTGCGATGAACATTGGGGTACATAAGTCTTTGTGGACAAAGGTTTTCAAGTTTTTTGGGTAGATCCCCAGGAGGGGGATTGCTGGGTCAAATGGTAACTTCATTCCCAATAAAAACATTTCTGCATGTGTCTGTGAGAGTGTTTTTTTTCTCAGAGACATCAGCATTTGAATTGGTGAACTGAGTGAAGCAAATGCCCTCTCCAGTGTGGATGGTATTATCCAATCTTTTGAGGGCCTGACTAGAGCAAAAAAGCATACAGAAGGCAAATCGCTCCAGGCTTGAACTAAGACATTCTTCTTCTTGTGCCCGCAGATGTCTCGCGCTCCTGGTTCTCAGGCTGGCGGACTCAGATGAGGGCACACACCATTAGGCTCCCAGTCCCCAGGCCTTCAGACTTGGACTGAATTACACCCCAGATTTTCATGTCTCTAGCTTGCCGACAAGAGATCATGGGACTTTTGATCTTCATTAACCCCAAGAGCCAATTCCTACAATAAATAGCTTCTTTTACATATCTCTATATATCCTATTGGTTCTGTTTCTCTGGAGAACCCTGACCCGTTATACTGTATAATGGTGTTCGTTTATGAGAATATTGCTCATAATTATTCCCATACTTTTTCTAAATTTCAAAAGGCCTTTGATGTGTGCAGAAAAATCTAGAAAAAAAGCTTACAATTAATTGAGGAGATTAAAAACTGCTACATATCCATGACAATGATAAAGAAAACACCAGAATAAAATAAATAAATTCATTAGATATTAAACATTCATTTTAAGAGCTTGCTAACTTGACTAAACATCTGAATAGAATCTACCCATTTGTTTCTTGGCTATAAAAGCAATAGAAAAATGTTTGTTGAATTTCGGAATGACTATTCAATCCAGGTTTGTGTAGGGCATTTAATATTCAATCTCTTTAGGAAATGTATATTGTTCTCTAGCCACTTTTTCCATTACATAAATTGTTATTTCCCATGTTCATTATAACATTATTCACAATAGCCAAGAAGTGGAAGCAACCAATGATGGATCAATCAGAAAAATGTGGCATAGATATATAATGGAAGATTATTCATTCTTAAAAAAGAAGAAAATCCTGTCTCGTATTACATCAGGAATTAATATTGAGGACCTTGGAAGTGAAATAAGCCTGTCACAAAAAAGGCAAGTAGTATATAATTCTACTTATATGTGATAACTTAAGCAAATTTATAGGAAGTAGAACTGTGAATGCCAGGAGGGGCTGGGACAAAGGGAAATGGGAAGCTGTTATTCAGTGGGATAGAGTATCAGTTTTGCAAGACAAATAAGTTTTAGAGATGCTGAAGGAGGTAATATAGTTACTACTGCACTGAACACTAAGAAAGGGCTAACATGGTAAACTTACGTATTGTTTTCTTCCTCTTTCCCTCCTCTCCTAATTCAACTCTATCTGTCCTCAACTCAAAATATATGCACTGAACCAGGAAAATACAGGAAGGAGTGAGTATTCTGCTCTTTGTTTCCATTTGCAGAACTCTACAACAGGGGCCTCAGTTTTAGTGCAGGAAAAGTCAGAGGAAAGTTGGAGGGAAGTTCAATTTCAGTCTTCTAATTATGGGAACCAGATCAGTTCCTTCAATTCAGCCTCAAAATGGCATCTCTACCAGACACTAGGCAAATATATCTAAGCACCCAAGATCTTCAAAACCAAATGAGAAAATATTATTAATCATATATTATTATGCTTTCTCACATTCATAAATAATGTACCAAAACTGATCTCAAATTAAAGAAGGCAAAAATAAAAAACAACACACACTAATATACACACAACACTTTACTAATGAATGAAACAAAAACATAAGAAAACTTATCTCATAAATGAATAGCTATTATTCCATTAGGAAATACTTCATTCTACAATCTATTTGCACTGGTTTTCCATCAATTTCATCAGGTTTTGTTTCTTTGCCTCTGCTTGGGTGCAAAGTCCCATAATAAACAATAAGAAAAATAATTCCAAGGAGAAGAGTAAGAGCTATAATAATACTGATAGGTATAAAATAGTCCAAATTAAAAAGAGACAGTGGGCAAACCCAGAACACAATCAATATCCCCAATGTGGCCAGTACCCTTACAATATAATAACAAGACATTGGACATTTGGTATTCTGTCCCTTAATATTAAAAAATGTAAAGAGAAGAATGAATCCGACAACAGCTCTATATAAGAATTCCATACTTATGGAAGCACAGAACTGTGTTTGGTTTTTAAATGCCCACACTATACCTAAAAACCAAAGAAATAACAACAGAAATAAAGCAATCTTAATATTTAAGAATAAAAGTAGTACAACACTCAGCATCCAAGATAATAATGTAAACAACTTGTAAAAGAGATATGTGAGTTTGGGACAGAGTCCATTAATGAGATTTTTATCAGGCAAGGATTTTCTTAAAGCTACTTGATAATCAACAGTCGACCAAGAAATAGCACAGCAAGAGACCATGATGGCTGCATCTACAAAACAAAAAATTTAAAAATGGTATATTGTTATAAGAATAATAGCAGAAAAACTAAGTTACTGCATGCCATGCATGCTTTATCTGTATATGCACATACCCACAAACACAAGCCAGGCACTTTATATACTCTTTTCATCTAATCTTTCAAGATAGATATCAATGTTACCACATTACATATGAGGAGAATTGATGCTTGGGGAATACTTAGTACTTGACCTAAGTCACACAGCTAGCACATTGCAGAGAGTTTTTCATCTGGTTCCCTGGCTGGCAATCGAACCCAGGTCGCAGCGTTGAGAGCGCTGCAGCCTAGCCACTACACCACCAGGGAACTCCAGATTTTTTAATAAGTTGACCAATTTCAGACAAATTTTGCTCATCAATTGGTATAGTGAAAACTACATACCCTGGAAGTTCTCTAAGACACTCCAATTATAGGCCTCACTATTCCAGTCTTTTTGGTTTTGAACTTGGGCATATACGTAATTGACTAAGAGCCAGCATCATGAGAGAGGGAGGTAAGAAGGAAGAAAGGGAGGGAGGGGGGGCGGTTGGTTAAACAAAACATTTAACATGAGTATCAACAAGTTCAACTTCCCATATCTTTAAGATGATAGTTCAAATGAACAAATAAGCTCTAAAACTTACAAATGTCTATAGGTTTTACATCTTTATCCCATTTTTCTCACCAACAACCAAACAATAAATTCATTACTACTGTGGAAAGGCATGTCATCGGCCCTATTGTAAAAACTGGGACTTCATAAAACTGAAAGAAAAGTTATTAGATAGTTAAAAAGAGATCACTTAGACCTGAATACAGAATACTACTCATTCCTATTTAGCCTCTTCGGAGGTTTATATACTGCATTATGATGGATAAGCAGACTTCAGAAAGATTTATCTATTGAAGAGGATTATGAGGATTATAAATGCCTCTGTCCACTCTCCTGGTTTCAGCATATACCTCTCTGGGCCACACAATTAGTTGGACTTCTTTTCTTTCTTAATTCAAAAATATTTAAATTAAAATATCATTTTTCCCTAAATTGCCCTGTAATGTCTTTTTTATATATAATTGGTTTTTTGCTACCAAACTTGTACATACACATCTTTTTTAAAAGTCGGTTCTGCAGAAATTATAAGAAAAATAGCAGTAACTTTGTCCTACTACCCCTCCTCACCTCTCAGTCACAAGCCTCAAAAGAAATCACTACCAACTCTTCTAGCTTCTCTTCTGACATTTATTGCCATATTTTTAAATACAACACATATTGTGCAACTTCTTAATTTATCTGCTATAGACACTGCTGATTGGTTTCCTATATGGGCAGAGGAAAATTTAGCACACACACACATAGATACACAACCTCCTTCCACTTTCTTCTCCCTCCATCTGCCCAGAAGAGTAAGATCATGATTTTTGGTAAAATCAATAGTCAGCATTTACCTCAGAGTAATAACTACCTAAGTTCAGCATTGGTTACTTACTGCTCAGTCAAGAATTATACTCTGATTATATTTTCTTTCTTTTAAAACTTTTCATTGTTTCCTTACTTGGTTTTTCATGACCCTCTCACTACTTCTTACCAAATTCTTCAAATTAATTAATAAAGCTCCCTTGATAGCTATCCATTAGTTCTTTTTTTTTTTTTTAAGAACGTGACCCTCCTGCTCTAAGGTAGTTGTTCACAAAGTTTGCTTCCTGTTTTCCCAGAACTTCCCTTCACCTCTCTTCTGTATTCACTTCCTCTCTCCTGTTCTCATACTTCTTCCTTACTTTATTCTCATGTTTTGATCAAGCATTCTCTAGACATTCCTAAGAAATACTGTACCTAAGTTAAATTCTTAAAGACCATGTATATCTCAAAATGCATTTATTCTACTCTCATTTTTAATATAAAGTTTTGCTAGAAATAGAATTCCAAGTTAAAACATATTTATTTTCTATTGAATTTTTTAAGTCACTGCTCTATTAAGTTCTAAGTTTCAAGTGTATGGTCAAGAATTCAATGTCATTCAGTTTTTCTATCCTTAAGTACTCTTTTTTCTCTCAAATTGCCTAGAATTTTATCTTTATCTTTGATTTTCTAAAATGCTACAAGTATGAGTTAGGTACGGGCCATTTTTATTCACCCTTTCAATCTAATACCCAACATCCTCAATGATATGCTGTTTTTATTCTTTACTGGTTTCTCTAGAAATCACAACATGCATATTAAACCTATCAAAGTTTAAACTTAATCAATATTGTGACTGCAAAGGTGAGTCTATCATGAAGGTGATGAAGCTTAAGTTTCAGGGATCTACATTTGCCCAGGTTCCTTACAAGCCTGGTAAAGTCCTGGCAATGTACTCACCTTGTCATATATATTTTATAAAATTTGAAAAAATAAGACATTTTAATTGCAGTTAATCAAACTTCCTGTCTCTCCTACTTATCCTGTATCATATTTTCCTTTGGTGTATCGAAGTGGTTGTGGTGACTTGGAGGATATGGCTAAACAAATATTGAGTTATTAGGGGGATATGTTTTTTTTTTGGTTTCTTTTTTTTTTTTAATTCATTTTTATTGTTAGACTTATTGGGGTGACATCTGTTAGCAAGGATTAAATAGGTTTCAGGCATACAATTCTACAGTGCATTGTCAACTTGATGTATAATCAGTTCACCACCTAATGTGACTTCTCTTTCCGTCACCTTATATTTAGCTTCCCCCACTCCTCTTCCACCCCCTCCCCTTTCTCCCCTCCCTAACCCACTCGTCAGGGGGATATGTTTATAAGATTCGCTTCAATAATTAACATCAGTAAGTGACGGAGCTAGAATTCTCAGGTAATTTCCATGATCTTAACACTTCCATATACTGCCATCACCAGGGCTTTGATTCCTTAACTTTCAAATACAATGGTATATATATATATATATATATATATATATATATATATATATATATATATATATATATGTGATGGTCTATCCTCATCCAGTTGACTCTCTTAGTTTGACATCATTTCCGATTTCCCTACTTGTTTCCAACATACTTTTTCTGATCATTTTGTTAACCCAACCTCTACATTATACTCTATCCAAACTTAATTCCTTACCTTTGCCAAACCATGCCTTTGCTTATGCAATGCTTTCAGTCTGAAATAACTTTGCCTAATCACATCTGCACAGATTCTTATTAATTTCTTTCTGATTTGATATTACTGATACCAGTGAAGAAAACACAAAACTCCCAATATTCACTAATGAGACATCAACAATAAACTAATGTTGTCAATTCAAACAGGATTTAAAATTAGTTACCTCATCCAAAAAAAAATCTTGAAATATTCTGATCTTATAGCACATTAAACTGGTAGAGTTTTTCCCAAATTTGATAACAATTTAAGAAATATGTGATATTATTTATGAAGTTGAAAGAAACTTTTCTAAATTCAAAATAATAAACAAATTCCAATCAACTATGTGAGAAAAAAGATTATTTACCAATTATTTTATTGTTAAAAAATTAGATTTCTCATTTTTTGCTATTTCTAACACCTCAACTTCTTACTTCAAGAAGAAACCGAACAACAAGGACAGAACCATAATTTGAATGTAACTGTCACTGGATCCCACTGCTGGTCTGGATGCTGCATCCTACTTGAAATCATCAGCTGGTCTACCATAATACAGACTGTAAACGCTAAATGTTGAATTTGTAGTTTCATCAACTATATGATGCACAATGTTTAGTAACTCCCAACCCACAAGTTCTTTGCAACACAAGGAAAAAGGGTCTCATATACAGTATGTTTATTTCAGTGTCTTACTAACAACCAAGGTAAAAGTAAAAGTATTAGAATGGGCTATCATCCACAGGCTTATGGGAAATAAGAGAAAGAAAAGGCAATTTGAGGGAATGTATGATCGCATGGGTGCGTCCAGGATAGAGGGAACTCCAGGAAAGATGATAATCTGGTCCTCTGAGATGAACCCAAGTCTGCATGTGACTTTGGTCATTAATGAAAACTGGGATTATTATTTAGCAAATAATTATCTTTTAACATCTCACATTTTTAATGGAAATATCAAACTGTCCTTTAAAATTGAGTATTTTACCCTAATGAGGAAATATGCTATAATAAAGCAACATATTGGCCAAATTGCAAAAGTCTCATTAGTTTTATAGCATTTGCACCTTCACCTAAAGATTCCAATTCTGGAAATTGATGCTATGGATAAACTTCACACATGCAAAATGATGCATGTATAAGAATACTCATTGCAGCCTTTCTTTGAATAGTAAAATATTTGAAACAATCTAACATAAATGGGAGCAAATGAATCATGGTACATCCATAATCTGTAATACCATGACAATAATAAAAATGAATAAGAGAGCTCTTTCTGTACTGTGAGAGGGAAGGAAGGAGGGAGGGAGGGAGGGAATAAGAATGAATGTAGGCTTTTAAAAAGGTTTTTTTACAAGAATCATCCAAAAACTGACAATAATAGTTTCATTTCTGAGCAGATTAAGGAAGAAATGGGAAGAAGAGGGAGGGAAACAATACATCTTGATATATTTTTTAAATATTTAAACCATGTACTTCTTTTCAAAAAAAATAAATAATTCTGACAAGAAAAGCAATTTTTAAAAATTCTCAAACCTGCCAAAAAGTGATGAGGTTGACACAGATCTCAGTGGCACCCATCCAACACAGAGTGTTAAGAAAGACTTACACTGACTGAAACTTGCTTGTCCATGTTCCAAAAGGGTGTAGAGCTGAAGAACAAGTTGTGGGCAGCCTTCCAGGTAGGTCTCAAAGAGCCTAAGCATGCTCAAATCAGTCACTCCATCTATAACTTCTTTATGTGGATCAATTTGTTCTTCTATGAAGTTATCAATTTTGCTGCTGTATTTGAAAGCCACATGATAACCCTTTTTCAAGGCAAACCAATACCTGTATAGTAAACACGAACATTTATCTTCAGTAATATATACTTTATAGCATATATGTTAATATATATAATTTGAAAAAAAAGTAGCATGTGTTAAATACACAGTTTTCCCACAATCTATACTACAAATTTCTCTCAACTTTGTGAACATCTCATGGTGGCTTTATAGAGATTCAGACTCCATAAACTTTTATTTCACAGTTCATGTGCCACCTTTTACGCTAGCACTGTTAAACCTACATGATCGCATTTCATCCTCACAATAATTATGTGAGATGAGTAAGTACATATTATTCCCATTTCACAGACAGAAAAACTAGGATTGAGAACAGTAAAATGATTCGCTGCAAGTTACACAGTAAGTGGCAGACAGAGTATAAACCGTGATTTTAGGATTCCTTGTCTTCACCCCTATGTTCTGAAAGACAAACTGCAACTTTTGATTCATGTAATTTATGTTAAATACAAGATGGATACATGTCCTTATGATAATGTCAAGGATGAAGATGAAATTTAGTCTTCTTTCAATTTAATCAATTACCCAATATCTGCAAGATATTAGATTCTTTGACCATTACCATCCCAGAAAATTTTTTTTTTAAATCTCAAAGACTCTTAAAATATCCTTGCTCAGGCTCTTCCTTTGAAAGAACTTTAAAATGAACATGGGATATTACCATGCAAGTAAAATTAATTTTTAAAAAATGACAAACACACTGAGAAGATAACTGAGGCTATCAATAAGGCAACCAGGATTCCATCCCCAAGTTTATTAAAACTCTATCTACACCTCAGTTTCCTCAAATATAAAATAAGGGCAGTGATATATATCCTGTTTCAACCCGCTCCTGTCAATGTTTCCAATTTCAATAAGTGGTACTAAAATATACCATGTTGCTCAATTCAAAATTGAGGGAATAACTTCCAACTCCTTTCTTTTTTTTATACCCTACAAAAATTCCTCAGCAGGTTCTTCTGGTTCTTGATTCTAATTTCAAATATACCCAAATCTAAATACTTATCTTTTCCACTGCTACCATCCAGGTTTAAGCAACCAACATCTCCAGCCTGAATTACTTCAACAACTTCATAACTGGTCTCTCTGATTCTACTCCTGCTCTCTACACAGCATCTAGATTGAACCCATTGAACATAACTCAGATATCACTCCTCTGTTCAAAATGTTCCAATGATTACAAAAAAACTTAGACTAAAACCCCAAGTCCTTACCATACCTTACAAGGCCCTCCACGATCTGCCTCCCACACCCACAACCACCCCTACATTTCCATCCCATGTCTCCCACACTTCCAATGTGCCCACCCTGCTGTTTCACCTAGCACAAAAGCCTAGGCATTTGGTACTCTCTCTAAATTACAGATAGTTTACAAGTTTACTCCTGAACTTCACAATGGAGCTTTAAGATACATGAAGCAAAACTTGTCAAAAAGTAAAGGGAGAAAGAAAATTCAAAAAAATCATAGTTTAAGATTTTAACACTCATTTCTCAGTAATTAAAAAAGTAGACCTCCCCAAAAAACAGTAAGAATATAAAAGATTTTAATAACATTACCAGCCAAATTGCTCTAATTTATATTTGTAGTACATTCAACAATAGCAAATTACAAATTCTTTTCAAAAACACATGACATATTCACCAAGTTAGACTATATGCTGGCCATAAAACAAGTCTCAATAAATTTAAGAAGACTGTACTCAAAGTGTTCTCTGACCAAAACAAAACGAAATGAGAAATCAACAACAAGCTATTTAAGAAAATCCCCATATATTTAGAGATTGAGGTAAAAGGCCCACATTCTGGTTTCATAAACATTGCACCCTTGGAAATTCAAACATTACTAGATAACTTCTCTCTAAAGATTATTAAATAGAAAAAGAGATTGGAAGAGGGTTCAACTATTTAATTCCCATTTGAAGAACTCTATAAAGAAGGGCCTAGGAATCTGTGGAAAGAAGGAGCCTCATCTCCCATTGTCTCTTTTATACAATTTGAATTTTTTGTTTTACCGCATATTTAAAAGAAGCAAAAATAACTTCTATATTTTAAATATGTAATTCAAATACCTATCACATATATCCATCAAAGGAAAAGTCTCCTTTGGCAAAGAGAGAGGCTTTACCACAAATCATAGATAAAACAGAAATGCAAAAGTATCATTTAATTTATATTCTGGAAAGTGAAACATTCTATTCCACAGACCCCTGAGCAGTAACAGCATAATTAATAGCAACAGCATAATTAATAGCAAATATTTATTATTAATAAATAATTCATGTTGATATTCCTTGTCTTTCATCTACTACCACAAGCTCAATTTATCTATTCTCTAGGGAAATGAATCCATAAATTCAGCAAATCTCAAGTTTTTCTGCAGTTTGGACAAACCCTTGGATAATTTGGCCCTTTTTTAGGAACTTTTTAATTCTTGCTTACTTCTCACTATTTGTCTCAGTGTTATGCCACCTCCTACACTAAGAAAATACAAAGAGAAAGAAAAAAAGACAAAAAGAAGAGAAGTGTCTTTGTTTATCTACCTGGCATTGTTGCTAATAGCCAACCTAATTCAATTTTTCTTTTTCTTTTCTTAATTGATTGAATAGGCAAAATAGTTATAAAAATCAAAAATCAAAAAATACAGAAAGTTATTCAGTAAAAAAAAAAAAAAAAAAAAAAACAATTAACCTCACTTCTATAAATCCAATTACCCAGTTTTCACCCTCCCCATTACCACAAGAATTCACCGTTGCAAGTTTCATGTGTAGCCATCCAGAGTCTCTTTACACACACACAGACAAACATAAATAGATATGCCTTCTCACAACATTATTTTACACAGATTGTAGCACATTATACGTGCTGTCTACACCTTGTCTTTTCAATTAAGAATACATTGTAAAGCTCTTTCCATTTCAGTACATAAGGCATTTAATATATGTATTGCCATTGCACAGGTATATCATAAACAGACATTTAAGTTGTTTCCAATATTTTGCTATTACAAACAATGCTGCAATTGAAAATTAGTGTGCGTATGTCATTTTACATGTATATAAGTATGATGAATTCCCAGAAGAGAAACCTCTGGCCTAAAGGTACATGCATCTGAAATATGGTCACACTGCCCTCCACAGGGATGGTACCAATCCATCAACAAAGTATAACAATACCTGTTTTCCCATGCCAATTGGCATTATTTTTATTATGAATGAGGTTTAGCAGTTTTCATAGAACTTAAAATCCATTTGCATATCCTTTTCTATGAACTATCCTTATTCTTTTCCCATTTTTCTATTGGACAGATGACCTTTTACATTTTGAGTTCAGAAGCTCTTTAAATATTAGAAGACTAGCCCTTTCTGTGTTGTAAGATGCAAATATTTTTCCCTGTTACTGCTTTTGGGTTTGTTTGGTTTTTTTTTGCTTTCCTTTTTTTGAGAGATTTTTTTCTTTTGTGTATTAACATGCATTTTTTAATAGTTAAACCTATAATTTTTATAGCTTATGAAATTTGAATTATGGTTAGAAAGCCATAAGGTTATAAAGGAATTCTCCCATACTTATTTGTGTGTGTGTGTGTGTGTGTGTGTGTGTAAAAATTACATATATTTCATATAGAATATATATAAATATATTATCTTTACATTAAATATTTGATTCATCTGGAATTTATCCTAGTACCTTACCTAGAAGTATAGTCCATAAAATGCAGTCTTAAATTAGTCCAACTCTAAAGTTAATCAAAACCTTTACTGTTCTTATGTTTCCTATACTAGCTATTGCTTCTTCTTCCATTCTGGTCCATTTCTACAATCTGCGTGATCTGCCTACTTATACGGAATATAGAAAAAACTCTTTTTTCGTCTTTGTGGTTTGAATTGGGTGGGGCAGGAGGGGTGCTACTTTGAAAATGAAACTTCCAATTTATCCTTTCAGATTTTCTTCTGGCAAGAAGGAAGTAGAGCCCATATTTTGTCACATCAAACCCTGGGAGGCTGAAGATATAAACTGCAACATTTTAAAATTCTGTCAGTACCCACTTCTATGTTTCTATCAACATACTTTTGAAGATTTCACCTTCAGCACAGACCAGGCTGAACTCTTTTCAAGATCCTGCACCATGCTAGGGCATGAGGACCTTCCTGTGAAGGTCCAATTATTATTTACATAATGTTTTTTCTCATGGCTACCCAGTTGTCCCGAAACACCTAAATACCAAGCAAAAAATCAATAACAATGTAGAAACTCTGCATAACACTATCAACTACATTTAATAAATTTCATATATAGAATTCTACAACTAACCAACAACTACTGAACATGTGTTTCAAGTACATGAGAAATCATATAGACAGACCATGGAGAAAGGGCAAGATGGCAACCGAGGAGGAGGTCCCTAAAGCCTCTCCCAGAAAACACAACTGAATGGCCGTCCAGGAGCCAAGAAAGAGGACCCTGAGTGACACAATGACAGCTGAGAAATCCATGCATCACAAGAAAACACCTGAAAGTTGGAGAGAAGGGGGCAAATGGGAGAGAGGGGAGGGAGCAGAAACGGATCATGACAGGACCCCATCACTGCTGACTATCCAAAAGCAGCACAGTGCACAGGAGTGGGAAGGCCAAGAAACAACAAGAGTGAAAGCCAACCAAGGTGGCAGAACAGTGGGAGACCATGGGGGAGTTGGGCCCTAGAGCAGCATGATGGGGACAGAGCTTGAGGGCCAGCCTCTGAAACTCTTGAGTAGCAAGAGGACTGAGTGAGGACTCTGAACAGCTGCAGGCCGAGGTGCGGCCCCAGAGATAGCACCTTGGCCCCCGGCACCCTCGCGTACCACAGCACGTGTGCACACAGCTCCTCCACAGGACCGCAGTTCCTGGCCCATGGCGGAGGCGAGCCAGCTGCCTTCGTGCTATCCTTGACATCAGGCCCTTAACTTTGGACTTGTGGTTCATGCGCACCCAGTGCCCACACGCAGTATACACCTGCAGACTCTGCCCAAATGCCTGGTCGCTGAAGCAGGCCTGGGAAGAAAGGCGGATTTGATAGTATTTGCCCCACCCAGCAAGAGCAGCCTTGGCTCGCATCCACCAGCTTCCTCAGCATAGGGCAGGAGGTGGAGCTGCCCCAGGGTGCTTTTTGTTGGCGTCTCCCCTCTCCTACAGTCTCCCCAATGAACTGCAGGAAGCAGAGGTACCCCATATAGACATGCAAGGCCTCCAAACACGGCTGGAGACCAGAGATAAGGCCTAAACACCACCACCACCACCCCCGTCCCAAAACTTGGTCCCCAGTGCCACCTAGTGTCTGCCCTACAGCAAGACACCACAAAAATACTAATCAGGGCTCCTGGGCTCTGCTGAACATAACGCCCTCATGTCAAAAAGGAAGAACCCAGCAGACAGGATGAATTCCTTAGGATCTAAAGCTGCTCAGAAAGAAGATGAAAAATATCCAGAAAAGGGTCTCACAGACCTAGAAATTTCTGAACTAAGTGACAGAGAATTTAAAGAAGCCGTTCTAAAGGCTCCGAGAGAAATGAAAACATACTGGCAGAACACCATAGCTGAGATGAACAACCTAAGAAAGGAAATCTGTGAACAAAAGGAACAGTTTAACTAATTCAAAACATAAGAAATATCAAGATGGAAATTCAAGAGATAACTACTACAATAAAAGAAGTGAGAAACGAAATAACTGCCATAGGAAACAGGGTCAACCAGATGGAGGAAAGAATTAGTGATATCGAAGATCGGAACATGGAAACATCTCAGAAAGAGGAAGAGAGGGAATATAGAACCAAAAGGATTGAAATAACTCTGCAAGAACTATCTGACTCCATGAGACAAAACAGCAGGATAATAAGATTAGAAAAAGGAGCAGAACATTCCACAGAGAACATAAACAAATAGTAGATGAGAACTTTCCAAACCTATGGAAAGATCTGGAACCTCAAATTCAAGAAGAAAACAGGTCCCCTAGATATCTGGACCCTAGAGATCTTCTCCAAGATACATGGCACTAAAGATGTCAAAAACTAAACAGAAACAGACAATTCTCAAGGCAGCCAAGGAAAAAAGAATTATAACCTTTAGAGTAGTGGTTCTCAACCTGTGGGTTGTGACCCCTTTGGGGGTCAAATGACCCTTTCACAGGGGTCACCTAAGACCATTGGAAAACACATATCAGATATTTACATTATGATTCGTAACAGTAGCAAAATTACAGTTATGAAGTAGCAACGAAAATAATTTTATGGGGGTCACCACAACATGAGTAACTGTATTAAAGGGTCACGGCATTAGGAAGGTTGAGAACCACTGCTTTAGAGGAAAACCCATCAGGCTGGCATCAGAGTTCTCAGCAGAAACTCTACAAGCCAGGAGGCAGTGGAATCAAATATTCAAAACTTTAAAAGAGACAAACTTCCAGCCAAGAATAAATTATCTAGCAAATTATCTTTCAGATATGAAGGTGGAATAAAGAACTTCTCAGACACACAGAAACTGAGGGAATTTGCCAGCACAAGGCCAGCACTTCAAAAAATACTGAAGGAGGCACTTTGACCTGAAACAAAACATCAGGACAAATGGAATAGAGTTGGGGCAACAAGAAACAAACAAAAATAAAACAATAATAAAAAAAGTAATGGCCACAGGAAATCCTCACATATCAATCATCATTCTAAAGGTTAATGGACTGAACTCACCAATAAAAAGACACAGAGTAGTAGACTGGATTAAAAAACAAAACCCATCCATATGCTGTCTCCAAGAGACCCACCTCAGCCATAAGGACAAATACAGACTCAGAGTGAAAGGATGGGAAACAATACTCCAAGCAAATGGTAACCACAGAAAAGCAGGAGTTGCCATACTGATATCTGATGAAATAAACTTCAGGTTAGAAAAGACAGAAAGAGACAAAGATGGATATTACATAATGATAAAAGGCACAATACAACAACAAGAAGATGTGACACTAATTAATATATATGCTACCAACCAGGAAGCACCAAAAATATGAAGCAACTACTAACAGATCTGAAAGGAGAAACTGACAAAAGCACAATCATTATGAAAGACTTAAACACCCTCTTAACAGCCATGGGCATATCATCCAAACAGAAAATAAATAAGGAATTATCAGCTCTAAACAACACATTACAGCTATTAGACATAATTGACATTTACAAGACACTTCATCCAGCAAAAAGAGACTATACCTTCTTTTCTACTGCACATGGAACATTCTCAAGGATAGATCACATGCTGGGACACAAAGGTAGCCTCAGCAAATTCAAGAAGATCAAAATCATACCAAGTGTATTCTCAGACCACAAAGCTTTGAGATTGGAGGTCAACTGTAGAAGAAAAGCAGAAAAAAACCACATCTACATGGAGATTAAACAACATCTTATTTTAAAATGAATGGATAAAAGAATAAATAAAAGAAGAGATTAAAAATATATACAAACTAGTAACAGTGAAAATACAACATATCAAAATTATTGGGGCACAGCAAAGCAGTAATAAGAGAGAAATTTATATCATTACAGGCCTATCTTAAGAAACATGAAAAATCACAAGTAAAGACCTTAGCATCCCATCTTAAAGAACTAGAGAAAGAAGAACAGACAAAACCCAAAGTCAGTAGAAGGAAAGAAATAATAAAAATTAAAGCAGAGCTAAACCAATTAGAGAACAGAAAAACAATAGAAAAAATTAATATTACAAAGAGCTAGTTCTTTGAGAAAGTCAACAAACTGACAAACCCCTGGCTAGACTAAGCAAAGGACGAAAGGAAAGGACACAAATATTTGAAATTAGAAATGAAAGGGGAGAAATTATCACTGATACCACAGAAATACAAAGAATTATAAGAAAATATTATGAAGGAATTTATGCCACTAAATTTAACAACCTAGAAGAAATGGACAAGTTTCTAGAAACTTAAAGCCTACCTAGACTGAACCAAGAAGAACTGGATAATCTAAATAGACTAATCAATAGCAAAGAGATTGAAATGACTATCCATAATCTCCCCAGAGGCAAAAGCCCTGGACCATATGCCTATTCCCCTCAAACACTTCCAAAAAACTGAAAAGGAAGCAATACTTCCTAACTCATGAGGCCAACATTACCCTCATACCAAAGGCTGGTAAAGACAACACACACACACACACAAAAACTATAGACCAATATCTCTGATGAACACAGATGCAAAAATTCTAAACAAAATATTAGCAAATAGAATACAACAGTGCATCAAAAAGATTATACATCATGATCAAGTGGGATTCATCCCGGGAGCACAAGGATGGTTCAACATACGAAAATCAAGCAATGTGATACACTACATAAACAACATAAAAGATAAAGGCCATATGGTCATATCAATTGATGCAGAAAAAGCTTTTGACAAGATACAACATCCATTTATGATCAAAACACTAAATAAAATAGTTACAGAAGGAAAGTATGTCAACATAATAAAGGCCATATATGACAAACCCTCACTCAGCTAACCTCATACTGAATGGGGAAAAGCTGAAGCCTATTCCCCTAAAATCAGGAACAAGATAGAGATACCTCCTGTCACCACTGCTATTCAATATAGTACTGGAAGTTCTAGTCACAGCAATCAGGCAAGAGAAAGGAATAAAAGGTTTCAAAATTGGGAGAGAAGAGATCAAATTGTCACTATTTGCAGATGACATGATCCTTTATAGAGAAAAGTCCAAAGATTCCATCAGGAAACTATTAGAAACAATAAATGAATACAGTAAACTTGCAGGATACAAAATAAACATACAAAAATCAATAGCATTCCTATATACAAACAATGAATCCTCAGAAAAAGAAATGTGAGAGTCAATTCCTTTTGCCATCACAACAAAAAGAAAGGAAATACCTGGGAATTAACTTAACAAAGAACATGGCAGATTTATACACAGAACACTAAAAGACACTTTTGAAAGAAATTGAAGCAGACACAAAGAAATGGAAAAATATCTCCTGTTTATGGATAGGAAGACTTAACATTGTTAAAATGGCCATTTTGCCCAAAGCAATCTACAGATTTAATGCAATACCCATCAAAATCCCACAATCATATTTTTGTAAAATAGATAAAAGAATTATCAGATTTATATGGAACCATAAAAGACCTTGAATTGCCAAAGCAATACCACATAAAAGGAATAAGGCTGGTGGTATTACACTCCCTGACTTCAATTTATATTACAAAGCATCAATAGTCAAAACAACTTGGTATTGGCAGAAAAACAGAAACATAGCCCATTGGAACAGAACTGAAAACTCAGAAATAAATCCACAAATTTATGGACAAATAATTTTTGATAAAGGAGCAAAAAACATACAATGGGGAAAAGACAGCCTCTTTAGTAGGTGGTGCTGGGAAAACTGGAAAAACATATGCAAAAGAATGAACCTGAGCTGTGACCTCTCACCATATACAAAAACTAACTCAAAATGGATTAAAGACCTTCATATAAGACCTGAAACAATAAACTGTATAGAAAACGTAGGTACTAAACTTATAGACCTAGGGTTCAAGGAAGACTTCATGAACCTGATTTCAAAGGCAAGGGAAGTAAAAGCAAAATTAAATGAATGGGACTATATCAAACTAAAAAGCTTCTGCACAGCAAAAGAAACCATCAACAAAGCAGAGACAGCCAATCAAATGGAAGAAAATATTTGCAAACAACACATAAGGTAATGGTCTAATATCTAAAATATATAAAGAATTAATACAACTTAACAACAAAAAAAACAAACAACCCAATTAAAAAGTGGGCAGCAGAACTAAACAGACCCTTCTCCCACAAAGAAATACAAATAGCCAGGAGACATTTGAAAAAATGCTCATCTCATTAGCTATCAGGGAAATGCAAATCAAAACCACAATGAGACATCACTTCACACCTGTTAGAATGGCTATTACCAACAAGACAAGGAATAACAAATGCTGGAGAGGATGTGGAGAAAAAGGAACTCTCGCACACTGCTGGTGGGAATGCAAACTGGTACAACCACTATGGAAGACAGTGTGGAGGTTCCTCAGAAAATTGGGAATGGAGTTACCATATGACCCACCAATCCAATCCCCCTTCTGGGGATCTACCCAAAAAACTTGAAGACCTTAGTCTGCAAAGTCTTATATACCCCAATGTTCATCACAGCGCTGTTCACAGTGGCTAAAACATGGAATCAGCCAAAGTGCCCTGTGAGAGATGACTGGATAAACAAGCTGTGGTACATATACACAATGGAATATTACTCAGCTATAAGAAAAGATGAAATACTGCCATTTGCAACAAAGGACAGACCTTGAGATCATCATGTTAAGTGAAATAAGCCAGATAGAAAAAAACCAAGAACCATATGATTTCACTCATAGGTGGAATATAAAACTGAAAGCAATGAAGAAACAAAAACTCATGGACACAGTCAATACTTAGTGGTTACTTGAGAGCAAGGGGGGAAGGAGTGGAAGAGGAGGGAGGGGCAAGTAAAATATATGGTGATGGAAAGAGAACTGATTATGGGTGATGAACACATAATGCAACACACAGATGATGTACTGTAGACTTGTACACCTGGAACCCATGTAATTTTTGCTAACCAATTTCACCTCAATAAATTTAACAATAAAACAATAAAATAAAATAAAATAACTTGAAACCTATAATTTTACTAATGTCACCTCAATAGATTTAATTTAAAAATGTTTTTAAATAAAAAATAATAAAATGAATTTTTTTTACATCATTTGTATTTCTACTCAGTGGGAATGATTTAAAAATGAAATTTAAAAAGCAAAGCCTATAGCAATAACTGGCAAACTGATTCTATAATTTATGTGGAAATACAAAGGCCCTAAAAATAACCAAACAATATTGAAAAGGACCATAACTAACAAATACATGACTTCAAGACTCACAAGATTTCAAGAATATACGACTTGACTTCTAGTTCCAGTCTGTCATGTAAGGGACTTAGAAGTTGCCATTCCCTCCTAACAACAAGTAAAAGCGAACCCAAAAAATCAACAAGTCTTCTTAGATCTGACAGAGAAGTAAGGCCATAGGGAAAACTCTTTCCCCAAAAATTAGAGAGACCAGCAGGTAAATACAAAGAATCATAAATTACAGGAGTAGAAATACTCAAAAAGAAACCTGCTTACGCTGATAACTAGTGCCAGATTAGAAAAACCTGAACTATAATTGATGAACTGCTAGAGGCTAAGTGTAAACAAGTCTACACTTAAAAACTGGAGCAGGTGCTCCACCCTTTTGTGAGTTTTACCTCCTGGAGCTCTAACTCTCACAATAAAGATGTGGAAAATCCCCACAGGTATCCAGCAGGAAGAAGTGCAAGTAACCATTTTGAAAAACACTAAAGCATTCAGGGAGGGGAATGGGACTGAGAGGCATTTGAGAAATCTACAGACTAGAGGCAAAGTCTCACTAAGAGACTGAGACCTAATGTAGCATGCTTCTCTTCCTCCCACACTTTACTACCACATTACTAAAGGCCTACACACCGCAGTTCCTTCCACCAGTACAGTAAGTCCTCACTTTTATCTACTAGGCTGACGTACCATTTTAAAGGTGACAGAAAACAATGGTACTGTCCTATTTCAAACGGTATATATGGTCAGCCTACTGATGCCTTGAATTTAGCCCAGTGAGACTAGATTGACCACACATACCATTTGAAACGGGACAGTACTGTTGTTTTCTGTCTCGTTTAAAATGGTACGTCTGATCAGACTAATCTATAGGTTCTTACAACTGCGGAGAAATGACAGTATGACAACCAATTTTATCACAGGCTAATTGATAAAAACAAGAGTTAAGTTAGTTACTATGATATCTCATCAACATTATAACAAAATGACATTGAATATAACAACATTATTCACTGATCTGCTGTACATCATGCCCTACTTTCAACAAAAAATTACCAGGCATACTTCAAAACATAGTTTTGAAGGAGACAGCTAGCATCAGAGCCAGACTCAGATATGACAAGCATGTTGGAATTAGCAGACCACGATTTTAAAACAACTATGATTAATATGCTAAGGACTATAGTGGAAAAAAACAGACAACACATAAAACAAATGGTTCATATAAGCAGAGATATGGAAATTGTAAGAAACAATAAGAAATACTAGGGATTAAAAACACTGTAACAAATGAAGAACATTGTTGATGGGCTTATTAGACTGGACATGGCTGAGGAAAGAATCTCTAAGCTACAGGATATCTCCATGGAAACATGCAAAACTGAAAAGCAAAGAGAACAAAGACAGAAGAAAAAAAAATAACAGACTCTCCAAGAACTATGTGACAACTACAAAAGGTTTAACATATGTGTAGTGGGAAAGAATACCAGCAGAAAAAAACAAAAGAGAAAGGAACAGAAGAAATATTTGAAATGACAACAGCTGAAAATTTCCCTAAATTAATGTCAGACACCAAACTAGGTATCCAGGAAGCTCACAGAACACCAACCAAAATTAATGCCCAAAAAGCTATACTTAGGTATATCATATTCAAACTGAAGAAAATGAAAGACGGATGGAAAAAAGGAGGTTAAAAAATCTTGCCTATAGAGGAGAAAAAGTAAAAATTACATCCAACTTCTCAGAAACCATGCAAGAAAGAAGAGAACAGAGTGAAATGTTTTAAGGTACTGAGAGAAATGTACAACTCTGCATCCTACAAAATGATGCTTTCAAAATGAGGGAGAAAGTCATCAGCAAGATGGCGGAGTAGAAAATTTCAATGCTCATCCCCAACCAACAAAAACCATGAATAAACAATCACAGGAAGGTGGTCCAAGATGGCACCCAGGAGCATGCTGATCCTTGCCCCCTCCCAGGAACACACCAAATATAAGCCCATTTTTAAATGACTTTCTCCCGAGACAACTGAGAGCTGACTGAACAGCTATTGCATAACAAACAAGAAAGAGAGACCACATAGAGAAGGATGCAGAACTGTGAGAGCTCTCCAGGGTCTGAGGGAACTCTCCAGGGTCAGAAGAACCAGTGAGCACCATTGTTTACACTCTCCCTACACCTAAACAGTGTAGGCAGGATGCAGGTCCTCAGGCTGACCTGCAAAGTTGCCACAGCACATGTCGAGCCTCCCTGTCCTGAGCTCATACCAGTGAGACCAAAAGGGCACCACAGCACACACACACAATCAGGCTACACAATCTGGACCCTGCTCCAGCCATGGAAAACCAGATTAACAGGGATCTTCCACACACGCGCACATACCAGGCCACCCCACATTCAACACAGGAGCACCTAAACATATAAAGCAAAAATTAACATACATAAATGGAGAAATTGATAGTATTACAATAATAGTAGGGGACTTTAACACCCTACTAATATCAATGGGTAAATCATTAGCAATGGAAACCACAGGACAAGAGAATGTAATATAAAGGAAGAAAATAACTACACATCTAGAATTCTATAGCACTAAAATGTCTCTCAAGAAAAATAATGAAAATGACATCTTTATACAACTAAATGAGAGATGATGTCACCAACAGACTCTTAATACATGTAATTCTGGACCTCAGGCAGGCGGAGAAAAGGGAATGTGGGTGGAAAGTCTCTAAGATTCGAGAAGGAATAAAAAATAAAGAGAGCAGCAAATATATGGATAACTATATACAAAATTTAATAAATTTCAACTATATAAAAAAAATTAAATAATAACACCGAGTGAGATTAAAAACAGAAATTAAAAAGCCAGCAACATTAATATATAAATTGGGAACATGGTACACAGAATTCAAATGTTTTGAAGTCTTTCCATTATTTATGAGAATAAAGGTACTATTCAACTTTAGACTTGGAATAATTTAATACTGCACATTATGGGACAACTCAAGAGTGCATTTTATGGACACAATTCTACGTAGGACGTACTCTGTTGGATCAGACCAATTCTCCTGCCAAAACAGCTGAAGAAACTGGAAATGGAGCTGATTTGGCAGATATTCATTGCCTGAAGATACTGGCTGATTCTGTTACTCAGGACAAAATGTTGAAATTCTGGATTTTGCTCAGGCAGAGGGCTGATATTAGGAAATGAGAAACGGGGGTTCTTAAGACCTTGCAGTACTGGAGACAGAGACCTGAGAAGCAGAGTCAGTTTTTCCCCCAAGATACTGGCCGAATTTTTAAGGTAGAGGCTAAAAGCAAAGCAGGAAGTCTTGGAAAAGCAAAGCAGAACTTATGGCAATCTTGGAGATAAGGACTAGTATTCAGGACCTGTGGGAGCGAGCATGACCACACCAGGCGCTCAGTGCCCTAGAAGGCTGCACCCCGGACGTAGGAGCAAACCAAGAGCAGACTGACCCTTACTCTAAATGCCTACAAGGGAAAATGAAAACAGTACTATTGGGAACCCCTATAATTTTTTGTATATAATATCAGACATTCGATCAAAAATTACTAGGTATGCCAAGAAACACCAAAAATCGAGGTAATTGTGCCTTTCTTTTATAATACAATTTATAATTTATAAGAATGTCTTGCAGTACTTCCAAGTCATTATTTGAAACACCAATGAAAATAGTTCTGTAGATACGTAAATTTTCATTGCTATGCAATTCTCATTATGGCTCATACAGAATATTCATTAAATCTTACCCTTTAAACATTTTTACCTTACTGAGAACATACAGTTTCAAAAGTAACTTCCAATATCAACACCTAAAGTACTTTCCAGCTCCCCTAAAACCTGTTGTTTTTCATTTTGCATATTTTGTTTCTTGTTTTGCATATTTTCATTCTTATTTCTTTTTTGCATATTTTGTTTCTTACATATTTTAACCTTAGTAACTCTAGCTTTAAAAAGGCAAGGCACAATTAACGAATATAGTAAAGTTGCAGGACACAAAATCAATGTACAAAAATCAACAGCATTCTTCTATACAAACAACGAATCCACAGCAAAAGAAATGAGGGAGTAAATTCCTTCGCTATCACAACAAAAAGAATGAAATACCTGGGAATTAACTTAACAAAGAACGTGACAGACTTATACACAGAAAACTGTAAGACTTTGAAACAGACTTTAAGAGGTGGAAAAACATCCCCTGTACATGGATAGGAAGACTTAACATTGTTAAAATGGCCATTCTGCCCAAAGCAATCTACAGATTTAATGCAATACCCATCAAAATCCCACAATCATACTTTCATGAAATAGATAAAAGAATTATTAGATTTATATGGAACCATAAAAGACCTCAAATTGCCAAAGCAATACTACATAAAAAGAATAAGGCTGGTGGCATTACACTTCCTGACTTCTATTTATATTACAAAACATCAATAGTCAAAACAGCTTGGTACTGGCAGAAGAACAGAAATATAGACCAATGGAATAGAACTGAAAACCCAGAAATAAACCCACAAATATATGGACAAATAATTTTCGATAAAGGAGCAAAAAACATACAATGGGGAAAAGACAGCCTCTTTAGTAAGTGGTGCTGGGAAAACTGGAAAAACATATGCAAAAGAATGAATCTGAACTGTGAACTCTCTCCATATACAAAAATTAACTCAAAATGGATTAAAGACCTTCATATAAGACCTGCAACAATAAACTGTATAGAAGAAGACATTGGTACTAAACTTATAGACCTAGGACTCAAGGAAGACTTCATGAACCTGTCCTCAAAGGCAAGGGAAGTAAAAGCAAAATTAAATGAATGGGACTATATCAAACTAAAAAGCTTCTGCACAGCAAAAGAAACCATCAACAAGGCAAAGAGACAGCCAACTGAATGGGAGAAAATATTTGCAAATAACGCATCAGATAAGGGTCTAATATCTAAAATATATAAAGAACTAATAAGACTTAACAACAAAAAGACAAACAACCCAATTGAAAAATACAAATGGGGGAGTTCCCTGATGGTGTAGTGGCTTAAGGCTTCGGTGCTGGTGCTGTCAGTGCTGCGGCCTGGGTTCGATTCCCAGCCAGTGGAGCTACCCACATACCAAAAAGCAAAAAACAAAACAAAACAAAAGAAAAATACAAATGGCCAGCAGGCATATGAAAAAATGCTCATCCTCATTAGCTATCAGGGAAATGCAAATCAAAATCACAATGAGCTACCACCTCACACCTGTGAGAATGGCTATTCTCAACAAGACAAGGAATAACAAGTGCTGGAGAGGATGTGGAGAAAAAGGAACTCTGGTACACTGCTGGTGGGAGTGCAAACTGGTACAACCACTGTGGAAGGCAGTGTGGAGGTTCCTCAGAAAATTGGGAGTGGAGGTACCATTTGACCCAGCAATCCCCCTTCTGGGGATCTACCCAAAAGACTTGAAAACCTTTGTCCTCAAAGACTTATGTACCCCAATGTTCATTGCAGCGCTGTTCACAGTGGCCAAAACATGGAAACAGCCAAAGTGCCCTGCGACCGATGACTGGATAAAGAAGCTGTGGTACATATACACAATGGAATGTTACTCAGCTGTAAGAAAAGATGAAATATTGCCATTTGCGACAAAATGGATGGACCTGGAGATCATCATGCTGAGTGAAATAAGCCAGACAGAAAAAACAAAGAACTGCATGATTTCACTCATATGCGGAATATAAAACTGAAAGCAAAGAAAAAAAGAAATGAACAAACAAATAACCTATGGACACAATCAACAGTTTAATGTTTATTTGGGGACGAGTGGTTCAGGGAGGGGAGAAAGGGGAGGCTGGTGGGAGAGGAGTAGGGGGAAGCTAAATATAAGGTGATGGAAAGAGAAGTCACATTAGGTGGTGAACTTATTATACAACAAGGTGACAATGCACTGTAGAATTGTATGCCTGAAACCTATGTAATCCTTGCTAACAGATGTCACCCCAATAAGTCTAACAATAAAAATGAATT
>PVJL010008349.1:0-67528 GCA_004026885.1 Lyroderma lyra
TGGTGGGGGGCCATTGACTGGGATGGTGGGGGACCATTGACCGCGATGGTGGGGGGCCATTGACCGGGATGGTGGGGGTCCTGGACCAGGAAGGTGGGGGGCCCTAGACCAGGAAGGCTAGTACTTACCTCCCCTCAGGGACCTCCCCACCCGCAGAGGTCAGGCAAGTCACTGCTTTCTGAGCCTCAGTTTCCTCGTCTATACGATGGGTCCTCGGAGACACTGGGCGCCCCTCGGGCTCCTGAACTGGGCTGTGTTGAGGGAGGAACCTCCCTGCCGGCCTGGGAAGGCTGGGGCCATCCCGTGCTGCCAGGCCGTTGACTGCTGCAGGCTGTGTCCGAGGTCAGGGCATGGACGTGGACGGCCAGCATCTCCCCTCCTCGGGCAGCTTTGCCATCTCTGAGGGACGGGACTTTGCCCTCCTTGGTGAGGCACCACCTTTGCCAGCAGGCCCTGTCAGCTCTCCTGGACTTTGCTCCAGGCCGGCCTGTGGAAGGACCCCAGCCCCAGGGCCAGCAGGGCTGAGAGCGGGGGGCAGGGTTTGGCTGGCCCCCCAGATGCGAACACTGAGGCTCAGAGAGACGGGGACCAGCGGTGGGGGATCAGACCGACCCTGGCAACGAGGAGCCACTGCAGGATGGGGGCTTTCTCCAGTTTCCTGAATTAGCACACAGGGAAATGGATATTGCCTGGGGGAGGTGTGCAGCCCTGTCATAGGCTCCTGTCGTCACCACCACAAACGGAGCTGTCAGGGCACAGACGTGCTGCATCACCCAGAGCTTTGAGAGTCCCCACAAATGAGATCGTACCGCTTATATCCACCCGCGTAGCCCGGCTGCGTGAACGTATTTGAAGACAGCACTAGGCGGCCGGGAACCCTTCACGTGGCCCCGCTTCTGTCCCCAAGCATAGGCGTGTGCGCCCCATGCACAGTGGGGTGCAGTGCACGCATTGTCAGGTGTGCAGACTAGAAAACTCGGTGGCTTGTCGATTGCTCTGCATGGCTGTCCTTTGATGGGCAGAAGGGTTTTGTACTGAGGACATCGAATCATAGCCCTTGTTTCTGTTTATGGTTGGGTTTTGTCATTGTCGTCGTGGTGTCATTGCTTCGCCTCAGGCTCGGGAGAGTCCTTTCTGTGGTTTCCTGTAGGTGCCTCCTACTTTAGGCTTTTAGAGTTCGGTCTCCATCCGTTTTAAGTTCATTTCTGGTTCTGGGGTGAACCCCAGGCTGATGCGGGAGTGGGGGACCCAAGGCTAATTTCTTTTCCTATGGGAATGTGCGGTTATATTAAGAGGACATTCTTTCTGTCCCCGCATGGCTTTGGCGCCTTTGTGAAAATCCATTCATTGGACATGGGGGGGCCTGTCCCTGGACCCTCTCCGCCTTGCACCTTTTCACTCACTGTGGCTTTATCGCCCGTCTTGAAGTCGGGCGGTGTGAGGGCTCCTGCCTAGTTCGTTTCTGAGATGTTCCTGGCCATTGTCACTTCTTTGGACTTGCAGTCACACTGTAGAATCAAGTGGTCAGTCCAGTTCTGACCCCACAAGAGCCTGCTAGGGGTTTGATTGGCCTGCAGGTGGAGTTAAGGGGCGCCAGTCTCTCTGAGTCCCCAACCACGTGTCGCCCCTCTGCGGCCAGGGGGCCCTGGTGTTCTCTGGTCTTCGCTGTAGAATTCTTGCCCACCTTTCGTTGACATACCCCTTGGGTATTTCATTTTCATATACTCTTACAAACGGCTTTGTTTTTGTTTTTGTTTTTTTAATTTCCATTTTCCGATTGTCTTTCCTAGCCGGTAGGAAAACCACTGAATTTCTGAGAAGTGACCACGTGCCCCGAATCCTGGCTGAACGCTGTGTTTGTTCTGGTGATTCGCTTGTGTGTTGCCTGGGATGTCTGTGTACACGTCCACGTTTGTCTAGAAAAGAAAATGATGCTCAGGGTCTCACTTTAGCCACTTTATTCTTCTCTCTCAATCGCCCGGCAGCACCGCCGGACAACGCCTTGCCCAGTCTCGGAAGACAGCATTTCGGCGTGTTTGCAGCGTTCCCCGTTGTGGGCCGAGGCGCTGCCTTTCCATTCTCTGCGTGTGGAGCCTTCTTAACCTTGAATGTTACCAAAAGCTTTTTCTGAATCACGCCGATTGATTTCTCGAATATGGAGCCGACCTTGCATTCCTGCAGTAAACCTCATCTGCTCATGGTGTATCTTCCTCGTTATGTGTCGATGGGCTAATTGGCTAACGTTCTGTTACAGGATTTCTTTTGCATTAATGTTTGTGAGAGATATCGGTCTACAATCTTCTTTACCGGTGATGCCCTTGGCAGGTTTTGGTGTCAGGGTGATGTTATCAAAAGAGTGACACAGCGTCCCGTCCTCTTTTTCCAAAAGAATTTAGGAAGGACGGTTGTTACTTCTTCCTTAAGTGTCTGTTAGGATTCCCCGGTGAGGCCTCTGACGACAGAGATTTCTGTGTACGAAGGTTTTGGATGACATATTGACGTTTGTGCCTATGAGATCCGTAGTGATGTCCCCGCTACCCTTCTGGTTATTGATAATTTGTGCTTCCTCTATTTTTTTTTTTCTTGATCAATCTTGCTAGGAGTTTATCAATATCATTGGTCTTTTCAGAACTAAATTTAGACTTTGTTGATTTTTTTCTCCATTGTTTGTATATTTACTAGTTTGTTGGTTTCTGCTGTTAATTTCCTTACTTCCACTTAATTTGGGCTATATTGGTCTTTTTTTTTTTTTTTTTTTTTTTTTTTTTTTTTTTTTTTTTTTTTTTTTTTTTTTGCTTTCTAGTATGTGGGTAGCTCCCTGACTGGAATCGAACCCAGGCCGCAGCGCTGACAGCGCCATCACTGAAGCCTTAAGCCACTACACCATCAGGGAACTCCTTATTTGTCTTTTTCTAGTTTCTTAAGGAGAATGCTTAGGTCATTGATAGTAAATCTTCCTTCTCTTCTAACATATTCACTTAACTGTGTAAAGTTTCCTCAAAGAACTACTCCAGCTATAACCCACAAACTTCGATGTGCATGATTTTATTATCATTCAGTTCAGAATACAGGTGACCCTTGAACAACAAGAGGTTGAGCTACACAGGTCCACTTTATACCTGGATTTTTATTATGTTTTTCTCTTTTTGTGCGTGGTGGGTAGTTCCCTGGCCGGGACTCGAACCCAGGTCGTGGCATTTAGCATGCTGAAGCCTAGCCACTACACCACCAGGGAACCCCCTGGATTTTTAAAATACAAATATATACAGTACTATACATGTATTTTCCCTTCCTTATGATTTTCTTAATAAAATTTTCTTTCCTCTAGCTTATCTTACAGTATATAATACACATAACATACAAATTTTGTGTTAATTGGGTATTTATGTTATCAGTAAGGCTCTGGTCAACAGTAGGCTATTAGTAGTAAAGTTTTGGGGGAAGCAAAAGTTATATTTGGATTTTTGACTGGTTTGGAGGTTGAGTCAGTGCCCCAAACCCCCATGTTGTTCAAGGGTCAACTGTACTTTCTGATTTTCCTTGCGACTTCTGTTTAACCCATGGGTTATTTAGACTATTCTTTTTTTTTTTTTTTTTCCATGTAGGCATTTACAGCTATAAATTTCCCCCTTAGCCCTGCTTTGGCTGCACCCACAACTTTTGGTCGGTTATGTTTCCATTTTCACTTGTCTCTGACTATTTTGTTATTTCCTTCCTGACTTCCTTCACCCATTGGTTGTTTAAAAGCACATTGGTTAATTTCCTAAAATTTGAACCCTGAGTTACTTAGAAGTGTGTTGCTTAATTTCCAATTATTTGGGTGTTTTCCACTTAACATTTTGTTACTGATTTCTAACTTAATTCCATGATGCTCAGGTAACATACCCTGTATGGTTTCACTCACAGAAAATTTACTGACTTGTTTCTAATCCAGCAGCATAGTTTGGTTTGGTTTGGTCCGGTTGTGTTGCATTTTGCTAACAACCTGTGTCTCGAGTTTTACCCTGCCACTCAGACAGATGGGCTGCCTTGTACCCCATTGTGTGTTTCTGCCGACCTGCCTCTCTAACCTGTGATGGAAATGCAGGTTGGGTCCGGCCTTTGTTATGATCACTATGGTTCTGCGGTGAGCAGCCTTGCACGTGTGCCACATTTGGCACACGTGCAGGGACCCGAAACAGAACTGTCAGAGGAAAGCACGTGCACCCCTCCACCTATCCCAAACTCTCCCCCGAGTGCTGGGCGAGTGGAGTGACGGTTCCCGTTTTCCACGTCTTAACCCACAAGGACTTGTTCGTACTGGTCAGTAGACTAGGTAACAAATTCAATGGTTGACTTATTCCTGAAGGTCTCTGAGTTTCAATCTGCACATCTTTTATTCAATGGGACTGTATTAAAAAGTTACTCGAATTTATCTTTCTGTAGATTTTCTGTTCTTACATTTTACCAGTTTGCTATTGTGGTGTTAATCTTTCACTTATGTATTATTTATTACATACTTACTTATTTATTTATTGTTGGTATCCTTAGTTATTATATTTAACAAAATTGAGCTTTTAACAGTTAGAACCATTGTTGTAATGCATATTGGTATTTTTATATATTAAGAAAATTAGTTTTCTCATATCTGTTAAAGCTATTTTTTCCCAATTCTTCTTTTTTTTTTTTTTTTTTTTTTTTTTTTTTTTTTTTTTTTTTTTTTTTTTTTTTTTTTTTTTTTTTTTTTTTTTTTTTTTTTAAATGTGGGTAGTTCCCTGGTTGGGAAACAAACCCAGGCCGCAGCATTAAGAGCACCAAAGCCTTAGCACTACACCACCAGGGAACTCCTTTTTCCCAATTCTTTTAATTTTGTATATGCTATTTTTTCCCCGTAAGAAATATTTATATTTTTATTTAGTTGAATTTATTGTTTTTTTGTTTTTTTTTTGAACATCTGGAATTTCTTCCTTGCTTACAAATGTCCCCTTGTGAAGGCCTTTCTGAGATGATCAGAAATCATCCAGTATTTCCTTCTCTCACATTCATTGTTTTGCGATGTACCGTCAACTGCCTGGAGATTGTTAGTGTTTATCTGGCCACCCAACACTGTTTACTGAATGCAGCCTGGACTCGTGGAGGGAGGGGTGGCCTGACTTGGACAGAGAGGAGAGGAGGAGGGTCCTGGGAAGGGAAGGGCTGGGCTGGCCAGGGTCCCTGCATATTCCCTTGGGGCCTGCTGTATGTGGGGAGCCCGCAGGGAACCCAGCAGCCAGGATCCCTGCCCTCCACACTGAGCGGATGATGACGTCTAAGCAGAACGTCTAAGCAGAACCTAGAGGAGAAGAGAGCTGGGGCAGACCAGTGAGGGTGGGGACCTGGGGACCATTTGTGTACGTCCATGGCCCCCCATAGACATCCAGCAAAGCAGAGTGGAGACCCCCCAAAGGAAGTGCTGGGTCTCTGCAGACCCCCAGGTGCAGCCCCTTGGCCATGGCTCTTGGCACAAGAGGGCTTTGCCCAGGGTGACCATCCGCCCCCCCCCCGCCCCCCAGCACTTGGCCACATTCATCATGGACAAAAGTGAGGCGATCGTGTCTGTGGAGGATGCCATCCGGAAGCTGGTGCAGCTGAGCTCCAAGGAGAAGATCTGGACGCAGGAAATGCTGCTGCAGGTCAACGACCAGTCACTGCGGCTGCTGGACGTGGAGTCCCAGGTCGGGCAGGGGAGGCCTGACCCAGAAGCACAGCTGGGCCTCTTTGTAGGGGGCAGGGATCAGGACAAGGGCAAAGGGCAGGCCCGGTGGCCTGGCAGGGCAGAGAGTCCAGGGAGCTACGTTGCAGGGCCACATCCGCGTCGGCAAGCCTGGCCGGGTTTAGGGCTCAGTGTGCAACAGCGGTGGCCACCGCTGGTGGGCCATGTCCCTTGCCTGTGCCTGCCAGCCACGCTTGTGTCTGTGTGTTGCTCGGGCCCAGCCCACTTCTGTGGCTGTGAGCCCACGTCCGTGCCCCGCCACGTCCCGCAGGAGGAGCTGGAGAACTTTCCGCTGCCCACCGTGCGGCACAGCCAGACGGTGCTGAACCAGCTGCGCTACCCGTCAGTGCTCCTGCTCGTGTGCCAGGACTCGGAGCAGAACAAGCCCGACATTCACTTCTTCCACTGCGACGAAGTGGAGGTGAGCAGGGGCCGGGCGCGCGGCACACCCCCGTCGGAGCCAGCTTGACGTCCCGTCCCCACAGGCGGAGCTGGTGCACGAGGACATCGAGAGCGCGCTGGCCGACTGCCGCCTGGGGAAGAAGATGCGGCCCCAGACCTTGAAGTAGGGCGGCGGGGCGGGGCACGGGGCACGAGGGGTGGGACCAGCCCTGCTGGAGGGGCGGGGGCTGGAGGCGAGGGGCGGAGCCAGTCCTGCTGGAGGGGCGGGGCTGGAGGCGAGGGGCGGGGCCAGTCCTGCTGGGGGCGTGGTGTGGGCGCGAGGGCGGGGCCATCCCTGCTGGGGGCGTGGCGTGGGCCCGAGGGGCGGGGCCAGGCCTGCTGCCGGGCCTGGTAGACTGAGGCCCCTCATCCCCTCGCCAGGGGCCACCAGGAGAAGATCCGGCAGCGGCTGTCGGTCCTGCCTGCCCCACAGGGCCCGGCGCCCATTCCCTTCCAGCGTCACGCCGCGGACGCTTCTCCCCCCAAGAACCGCGTGGGCCCGCCAGTGCCGCTCAGCGAGCCAGGTGGGCCGAGGCTCCCGGGCTGGGGGCTGATGCGGGTCCCTCCGGGGCGCGGTCAGCAGCGACTCTATCCCCCTATCCAGGCTTCCGCCGTCGGGAGTCGCTGGACGAGGAGCCGCCTCGGGCCGTGCTGGCCCAGAAGATAGAGAAGGAGACGGTGGGTCTCCGGGCCTGACGCCCCCTCTGGCCCATGCCCCCTCCGCCGTCCGCCAGCCAGCACCCACCCCTCCCCCAGGCCAGGGGCCAAGAGGCAGCCCGTGGGGCTGTCCCTGCAGCGGGTGGGGACGCCTGGCTGATCCCTGCCCCTGCTTTGACCCCAGCAAATCCTCAACTGCGCCCTGGATGACATTGAGTGGTTCGTGGCGCGGCTGCAGAAGGCCGCGGAGGCTTTCAAGCAGCTGAACCAACGCAAGAAGGGAAAGAAGAAGGGAAAGAAGGGCCCAGCAGGTGCGGGGCTGGGGGACAGGGGAGGGACGGCGGGGTCATGGGACCAGGGGACGGGGACACAGGAGGAGTTGGCACACGCAGGATTGTGGGGCGTGGAGGTCGGGGTGGGGGTAACGGAGTGGCCACTGAGCTGAGGGTAGGCCCATTCGGAGCGGGTGGACGCCATCGGAGTGAAGGCAAGGCCCGCTGGGCCCAGGGCCAGCCAGGCTCAGGGCCACCGCCCCCACATTGCAGAGGGCGTCCTCACGCTGCGGGCACGACCCCCCTCGGAGGCCGAATTTGTTGACTGTTTCCAGAAAACCAAGCTGGCCATCAATTTGCTTGTGAGTCTAACAGCCTCCTCCCACATCCTTTGTGCTGACCTTGAGGGGAGAGGGCTGTCCCTGCTGCAGGTCTGTCGGCTACCGGCTCACTCCCTCCCCGCCCCCCAGGCCAAGCTGCAGAAGCACATCCAGAACCCCAGCGCAGCCGAGCTCGTGCACTTCCTCTTCGGGCCTCTGGACCTGGTGCCTGGGCGGGGCGGGCAGGCGTGGGCGGCAGGCGTGGGCGGCTCAGTGGAGCAGGGTGGGGGGACAAGTGCCCACCTTGGGCAGCGGGCGGGGCCGTGCATGCACTTCTGAGCGGTGGGCGCCGCAGGCGGCCTGTGGTGCTGCAGGGTGGCGGTGGGGCGGGGGGCCCGTGGGCGTGATCCATTCTGAACCCCACTGTGCCCCAGATCGTCAGCACCTGTGGCGGCCCAGACATCGCCCGCTCTGTCTCCAGACCCCTGCTTTCCCGAGAGGCTGTGGGGTTCCTGCGCGGCCACCTAGTCCCCAAGGAGATGGCGCTGTGGGATTCACTGGGGGAGACCTGGACACGCCCCCGGTACTGAGTGGGGCGAGGGGGCGCAGGCTGGCTGGCTGGGGGTTCTGGGTGGGCGTGGCTCACCCCGCCCTCCCACCCCAGCTCCGAGTGGCCGCGGGAGCCGCAGGTGCCTGTGTACGTGCCCAAGTTCCACAGCGGCTGGGAGCCGCCCCTGGACGTGCTGCAGGAAGCGCCCTGGGAAGTGGAGGGGCTGGCGGCCGCCCCCGCTGACGAGGTCAGAGCACTCGCCGCCACCCCGCGGGCCATCAGCCTGACCTCACCTCTTCAGCATCTGCGCCCCTGTTCCTGGCCTGGCCCGCACCCCACACCAAGCTCAGGTGGCCCCCTCTCCCCACAGCCGACTGCAGCAAGCCGTCTTTCCTTTCGAAGTTCCCCGAAGCACAACCTCGTATCTGAGCCCACGCCCCCGGGAGAGGGCCTCCCCGCAGTCGGCTCCCCACACGCTCACAGGTAAGCCCCCCTCAAATGGAGCCGGTGTGACTGACCCCCGTTGAAACGCAGAGGCGCTGAGGTGGGGACGCTGCCACCACTAGGTGGCAGCAAATGCCTCGTTCACGCCGTTCAAAGTACGTTCCGGGCTGGAACCAGGTTTTTATTGATTTTATGAGATACAATTGAAGGGAAAATGTGCAGAAAGCCACCCACAGATTCACTACCCTCATCCACCATCTCTATTTGTGTGTCTGCATTTATGTTTTAGAGTCATGCTACAAACGTCCTAAACCACTGAACTGGGGACATGTACCGGTCCCTGTCGCCCACTGGTGGGGGTTCATTGAGGCCCAGCCTGGGCGCCCCAGGGTCGGGGCTGGAGCGGACTCTCCCACCCACTCACCCACATCTCCCCAGCCCCAGGGCCTGGAGGTCTCCAGCCTTCCTCTCCTCCTCCTCTCTGTTCTCGTTCCTCGTTCCTCCCAGGGTCTACCTGGGGAGCCCTCTTCCCTGCCAGACCCCAGGATTGCGTGTCGGGGGGCTGGGGGCCGGAACCCATGTTTCCAACAAGTGTGCCCTCCCTTTGCCCCAATCACCAGCTGGGTGCCCATGGTCCCTGGCCTGGGGCCCCACTTGAAGAATTTTTTACACCCTTTGACCTGGCTGGTCCACCCTGGTTCATCCTGACAGCCAGGCACCCCAACCTCAGCCCCTCACGTCCCCAGTGTCCTGAGGCCTGCACCTGATGGTCAGGGGACAGACTGACCAGGAGGGAAGGGCTGGGCAGCAGCCCCCCCACTGTGTGTCTGCAGGGCTGGGGGCCTCCCCTGTTGGTCAGCTGCTTCCCAGGGACAGCGGTGCCCCTGTCCCTCCTCAGGTGCACGCCTGGCTCTGGTTTCCCAGAGGGGCCAGGCCTGGGGCTGGCCTTGATGTGCCCACGGGCACCGGTGTCCCACCGGCTGGCCTGCCCTACCTCCGTGCAGGGGCCCCAGCCGCTCTGGGGCTGTCACAGTTTCCATTCCCGGCTGACGAGCAGCAGCCTCGCTCCAGTGCAGCCTTGGAGAGCCGACAGCGAGGCAGCCACGCACCTGGGCAGCTGCTCCCCCAGCCGGGCCCCAGGTCCAGGAGGAGACCCCCGCCCGGCCCTGGGCCTCAGCCCGTCCTGTTGCATGCAGGGGCTACGAGCCTGCAGCAGCCATGGCCAAGTACGTTAAGGTCCTCTACGACTTCACAGCCCGCAATGCCAATGAGCTCTCCGTGCTCAAGGACGAGGTCCTGGAGGTGAGTGGGGCGGGTGGGAGGGGCTGCTCAGGGGGTGGGCGCAGCATGACCCTGGAGCCTGGGTGTCTGCCTGGCCCTTTTCCCCAGGGCCCTCCCTACCCCTGGGCTCCAGTTAGATCCACAGCCCCCTTGCCCAGCAGTCTGTCTGAGAGGCCACCCACCCTCGGGGATCTGGGAGGGAGCACAGGAGCTCCTGAGCTGGGCAGGGCTCAGGATGGAGGGTGGGCCCTCTCTGTGCCGAGTTGGGGACTCTCCAACATGGCAGGGACTTGTCATTTGTGCCCACTGCTGGAGCCCCCTTGAGGCACCATGTCTGTGGTGCCAACCCCAAATCCAGGCCACTGAGGGAGGAAAGTGGAGCGAGCTGGGGGCCGGTGATTGGACCCACAGCCAGACTCCCGGGCACCTCCTCAGGCAGCTGTTGGGGATGAAAGGGGCACCTGGAGGGGGTTGGACAGGATGGGCGGGGGCAGGGGGTGGGGGGACTTGGGAAGAGATGCCAGATCTTTCTCTCAGGCACAGTACCCGTCACTGGTGCATATGGCCAGAGCAGGTGGGGACCTGTGGGTCAGGGGTGACAGCGGGGTTGTGCGTGCACAGGTACTGGAAGACAGCCACCAGTGGTGGAAGCTTCGCAACCGCAGCGGCCAGGCAGGCTACGTACCCCAAAACATCCTGGACGAGATCCGGCCGGAGGACCTGGGTGCCCCCGTCGAACAGGTGTTGGGGGTCTCTGCTCTGTCCCACACGGTGGGCCAGGTGGCTGGAGGAGGGGCAGGTGCTGTGAGTGGCAGGGAAAGACCCGGCCCTGAGCCTGGAGGGGCTAGTGCGAGGGTTCTCCCCGTATCTGGCCCCAGGCCAGGTGGGGCCTGGACAGGTCCTGGGAGCGGGGAGGGGCCTCACAGGCTCCTTACTCCAGTTACTCCAACCCTGATGGGAGGGAAGCTGAGTGAGGCTGATCTCCCCTCCCCCACTTCCCTCCACCCCTGCAGGCCGGTCTGAAATACTGGGGTCCTGCCAGCCCCACCCACAAGCTGCCCCCAGGCTTCTCCGGGAACAAGGACGGTGAGGGACGCGGGGTGAGGGGGGTGGTCAGAGTCACCTGGAAGGGCAGGGGGGCCCAGGCCAGGGGATGGGAACCCGGGGTCGGCGGGGCGGAGCCTAAGCCACTAGGCCCCCGCAGAGCTGATACACCACATGGACGAGGTCAACGACGAGCTCATCAAGAAAATCAGCCACATCAAGGCGCAGCCGCAGCGGCACTTCCGCGTGGAGCGCAGCCAGCCCGTGCGCCTGCCGCTCACCTACGAGTCGGGCCCCGACGAGGTCCGCGCGTGGCTGGAAGCCAAGGCCTTCAGCGCGCGGTGAGCTTGCGGGCAGGTGGGCTCGCGTGGGCGAGGTCGCCCCGCCCACCGCCAGGGCCCCGCCCCGCACTCTCGCCCCGCCCCACTCTCTCGCCCCGCCCCACTCTCTCGCCCCGCCCCGCGCCCTCACCCCGCCCCGCGCCCTCCCCTCAGGATCGTGGACAACCTGGGCATCCTGACCGGACCCCAGCTCTTCTCGCTGAACAAGGACGAGCTGAAGAAAGTGTGCGGAGAGGAGGGCATCCGCGTGTACAGCCAGCTCACCGTGCAGAAGGCCGTCCTGGAGGTGAGCGGCGCCCCGTCCTCCCGCACCCGCCTGCCCCTCCTGCTGCGCCCGCTGGGCTGAGGCCGCCCCCATTCCCGTTCCTAGAAGCAGCAAGGTGGGTCGGAGCTGGAGGAACTCATGAACAAGTTTCATTCCAAGAACCAGAGGAGGATGGAGGACGACAGCTAGACCTGGTCGAGGGCCCACCGCACTTGTGGCTGGGGGCCCGCGCTGCGGGGCCCACCCCCGTGCATGGAGTATTATTTTTGTATGTGTGTGTATTTTGTACCATGGACACAGGGAGTGGGGTGCCGGCAGAGGGCCGCTTCACCTGCCCCGTGGCACACGGCCCGTCCTCAGGCTCAGCAGTGGCCCCACTCCACACCCACCCACCTGCCCCAAGGCCCACCTCAGCCAAACTTGCCACCTGGAGGTGCCAGCCCCTCGTCCATCGGCCCACTGAGGCCAGAGATATGGCTGGTCCACACCTAGCGCAGCCCCCTCCCTGCTTCTCCCCACATCTCTCCCTGAGGCCACAGAATTCTTCCCTTTCCCGCTGGTGTCCCCATCCACATGGGGGTCCCTGGCCCTTGTGATGCTGCCCCTGTCCCACCCCATGACTGTTCACTGCTATACCCATCTGCACCCCCACACACCCCTGGACGGACCTCAGCTGCCCAGTCACCCTGGGATCTGACCAGGCTGGTGACACTTGCCCCCAGATGGTGACCACAGCACCCACTTAGTGCACTGTTCCCCAATGCACTGCTCCCCAGGGATGGCCTGGGGTGGGGTACGTGCTATACTCCCTTTACCTTTTGAAAAAGCGAGGATGAACAGGACACCCCCAAGTACTGGCCTTGAACTGCACACCCTACCTCTTACCCCTACCCCACCCACCTCCTTCCCACCGCCTCCTTCACCCCGACTCCCCACCTCAGTGTCCCCCTGCACCCCCACAGCCTCCCCCCAGGCAGAGCCTGGGAAAGGAACCTTCCCTGACCACACTCAGGCCAGCTGTGCCCCATGCTGTATAGGGGGGTGGGGGGGGTGGGGCTGGGAGCCCTGCGCTCTGCAGGTCACACCCCAGGGTTGAGAGGTGACCAGGCTCGAAGGCCACGACATTAAACCTGTAGTCTCCTAGCAGCCCTGTCTGTCTCCTGGAGGTGGGGGTGGGCTCACTATGGGTCCTGCAGCTGACCTGAAATTGCACCCTTTGCAAGAGCTATTGGGTAGGGGCAGGATGTGACCAGGCTGGGCGGTGGAGGTCCCAAGGAAGGCCACTCGTCCCTGACCCAGTATGGAGGATCCTGGGGGACCCGCCCCTCCACACCTGTGGGAGAGGACCTGGAGGGGTCGAGAGGGGCCGTGCCCAGGCCAGGTATCCAGAAGGCCTCAAACTGTCACCCAAGATTAGTGGGAGTGGTGTGGAGCCAGAATTCGGGTGTGGTGTGGGCGTGAGTCAGAGGGCAAGGCCGAAACTGGATTTGGAGAGCTTAGCTGAGAATGGGGTGGGAGAAGGGGGAGGGAGGGGCCTGACCAGAAGGTGTTGGGCTGTCTGACTGGCTGATGGTCAACTGGAATGACGCAGGGGCATGTGGTCCCTAAGGGGCAAAGGGCTGCACGGGTGCACCACGTGGGCTCCAACCTCTTGGCCAGGGCCCCACCCCGAGGAGCCCTCTGGCGCCCTCTGCTGGTGGCTCTGTGTGCTGCAGCGCGTGGTGGCAGGCGAGTGCGGGGGGCGCCCTAGCACCTGACTGGGTCCCCAAAGCCGCGGGTGGCCCAACCCTGGCTCAGGGTGTCCAAAGCGTCCAGTCTTGGGGTCCCTGCCTGATGGACTAGGAGCTCAGACGCAGACGGCAGGTTAGGGCTGGTCTGGGAAAACCCACTTAGCTGGGACAGGCCGCACCAAGCGAGGTCTGTCCAGCCCGGCTCAGTCACAGGGAGCTGGGGTGTCTGGTTTCCTCTGGGCCACCACTGAAACTTGACCACCAGGGCCACGTCTCCCCAAGAAAGAAAGGTCCTTCCCACCCCAAGGCCAGAAAAGAAAGTGTGCCCTCCTGAGAGTGAGCAGAACCCCACAGAGGGAGATGGGGCCCGAGAGGAAGGGGGGGCGTGAGGCAATGTGCTCCCCTCTGGAAGCCTCCAGATCACCACAGTCCAGAACCACCGGGGCTCACAGGAACCCTGACAAGACCACACCACCCACCCTACTCAGCAGAGCCCTTCCCTTAGAGTGGGGATGGGCACCCCGACTCCGCCCACTCGGGGGGCCTCTGCTGGCCCAGGGATGCCCAAACTAGAGCCGGACATCAAGGGCACTGCCCTCGGGCCAGCAGGACTCCATCATCACCAGGATGGTCTCGGCTTTGGGGACACTGGGCTGGGTCTCTTGCCTCTTTGACCTGCTCCCTTTTCCTACCCCCCATTCCAGGCCACCACATACTCTGTCCCTCTTTGTCCACACTATGCTTCCTGGACAGCTTGAGGAGGCCCCACCCACCCCCACCACCCCCCGCCCAGGCTTCAGGCCGGATCGCACTACCCAGGAGCTGCTGGTTCCGAGGTGCCCTGGACCCCCTGTCTGCTCAGGCTTCTGGGCCCCAGAAGGGGTTTCCCCACCCTCTCCTGGGACCCTCAGGAGAGCAGACAGATGTGACGGCCCTGAGGTAGGCGTCAGGAGTCACACTGCTTTTAACCTGCACTACTATCCAGGGCTCCCAGATGAGGGGGTGCCTGAGTGCCATCCTCCTGGGCATCCTCAGGGCCCCGGAGGCAGACATGGGCCGAGAATAAGGCACGGAAGGCCAGAGCGGAGGGTGGGCCGGGCGCTAATGCGGTCTGGCCTGATTCACATTCCTGACCGCTTATCTGCCACTGCAGACTGCAGGGATGGGGGGCGGGGCTGGTGGTTCCAGTCCCAGTGGGGGTGGGCCTGCAGCAGGGCTGGCTCTGGGCAGAGGGGCGAGGGCTCACTGAACAAGGGTGGAGCTGCCCATCCGGCACCCACTCTGTGCCCAGCTGTGTGCAGCCAGTGTCCGAGGAACAAGGCCTGTCTCTGTCTCGGGGACAGGCATGTCTTTGTGGCTCTCCCCTGAGCAGGGGTAGCCTTGGCCCCCAAGACCACGCTAGCTGGGCCAGGGGGGGAGAGGGGCTGCCCACGCCGTTTCAGAAGAGCTTTTCTTTTTCCTTTTTTAAAATTTAACTTTTTCAAACTATTTGATTTCACCAAGAGGTTGCTGCACAGAATAGCACAGGGTAGAATTTTCTCACACCGGCGTGGAGCTCTAGGATACGCCAGAGGGCACCTGCAGAGGGCGCTGCTGGGCACAGACGTGCCATCAGGGCAGGGCTCTGGGGAGGGGGTCCTGAGGAGATGGCCCCGTGTTTGGAGAAACAACACAAGGACCCCTGCTGTCACCCCAAAGTGAATGGGCTCTAGTGCCATTAAGCTCCTGTGGGAGGCGAAACTACCAGGTTTACAGAAGTAGACGTAGACAGCATCTGTGACAAAGTTGACCAAGAACTTCCTGTACAGAACTTCAGGCCCCACGAGTCCCTGAGCGGGTGTTCAGACTCGGCCAGAGGAGGGCAAAGGCGAGCCACTGTCACCTGTCCTATGGGGCAAATTAGGGAGCTGGCTGACCGCAACGTTGGGAGGCGTGAGGAGGTGCCACCGAGCTGTGCTGGGCTTAGTCACTGTGTCCCCTGGACCGGCAGCCCTGCTCCTGCAGCGTGACCCCAGGACTTGGAACCCAGAGCCCGTGGAGAGTGCTGACTGAGCGAGAAGGTGGAGCATGGTGAGCTCAGCAGGGACTCCGCAGGTCCAAGTGCACGGCCACGAGAGAGAAACCTGGAATGTCAGAAGCATGCCCTTCCCCAGAACTTCGTAGCCCCAGGCCTTAGAAGGGTTACTCAGGGACGGGCTCTTAGCGGGAGTAAATAAATAAAAAAGAGGGAGAAACACGCACAGGTCCGGGCAGTTCCGTGAACGGCACAGCCGCCCGCCAGCGTCCGAAACCAAGTCCCCGGGACCTCATGCAGTCGTGCCCCCTTTGTCCCCCCAAGGCACCAGCTGTTCTGAATTTGGGGTTCATCCTTCCGATGGACACGGTTATACTTTTACAACCCGTGTGGCTCTCCCACAATGCCATTCGCCATTGCCGTCTCTAAAGAGGAAGCACTAAAACGCGTAACAGGAAGTTGAGGCAAGTCTCGCTGGCCTGCCTCGCCCCGGGCTGCAAACGCGGCCAGCTCCAGATCACCTGTGGCTGCCCACGGGCCTCCTGGCAGGGCCATGGGGGCGGGGGGGGGCGGGAGAGCCCTGGGGGACGGGCTGACTGCAGGCCCAGGACCCGCGCCAGAGAGCCCAGGTCGGCCACGCTGCGATTCCTGCCTTTTAATTGTGGTAAAATACACACAACCTAAGAGATGCCACCTTAACCATTTTAAGGGCGCAGGTCGGGTGTTAGGCACATGCATGAGGTTGTGCCACCACCACCATCATCTCCAGAACGTTCCATGTTCTCAAACTGCACCTCTGTCCCCATGAATCACCCCCCGCCCCACCCGCCCCCAGCCCTGGCACCCACCCTTCCACTTTCTGTCTCTCTGAATTTAGGATGGATCCGTCCCTCTGTGACTGGCTCCCTCCACCCAGCACAATGTCCTCCAGGTCCATCCGCGCTGGTGTCACAATGTCCTTCCTTTTCGAGGCTGAGTGTGACTGCATTGTGAAGGCTACGGTTCTGCACCCCATTCCAGGGCGTGGATTCCCCACACCACCAAGCAATTCTGGTGTCCCACAATTCAACTCAATTCTGACCCTGTGGACCCAGAGACACGCCAGAGCCCACAGGTGAAGGGCCAGTCCCACAAGCCTGCCCACTGCAGATGCCACTTTCAAGTCCGGCTCTAAGTTGGAGGTCCGCGCGACCCCCTCCTCGGGTTGCGTACATTTGCTAGAGCAGCTCACAGAACCCAGAAACAGATCACTGGTTTGTTACTGTTTATTGGAAATGACACCTCCGAACAGACCCCACCCCCAGCCTGGGACCCGTCAGGTATGTGCACCCGCCCCTGTTGCTGGTCTCTGGGGAGCAGGCTTGGGGACACATATGTCACACCTTGGGAAGGTGCCCAACCCCGGCTGGAGGTGCACACAGGCTGGTGACCAAAAACCCCGGCTGTGTGGAAACAGATGCAGGTGGCTCCGATGGAGCCGGCGTCCCAGGCCCCCGGGCTCAGGCCCGCTCGCCCTCGCCTCACAGCTGCTTCGGGAGGAAGACGCCCTCCTGCACAAGGTCCCAGTCTAGGGTGGGAGGGGGGCTTCTCTGGTCACTGACTCTGTCATATCGGAGGCAGTGATGGCCTGTGTCCCATGATCTACAGGTCTGAGTCCTGGTTTAAATTCACCGTGTCCACGAGGGTGTCATGTTGTCCTAATTCGGTTTGAGTCCTTCCTCTTAGTACGCTCTGCACCCGCTGCCTGTTAACCGTGACAGGGGCTGTTCCCCATGTGTGCGCCTTCCCGCTGATGGACAGACAGCACCCGGAAGAGGTCCTTCCTGACATCGAGGGACAAAAGGCTGAAGTCAGAAGACCTGACTGTTGATCAGCGATGCTTTTGGGGAGTTTCTCAATAAAAACGGGATGGTAAAGACGAACTTTACACGATCACGGGCCTGTGGGAGCAGCTGGGGCTTGTGGCTGCATTCTCACACCTCCCGCCACGGTCCTGCACTGGACGGTCACCTGACTCAACCCCGCCCCCACCCACAGCTCCACACCTCCCCCCAGACCTACCGCCCTCCCCTGCTGGCCCAGCCCAGCCTCCTTCCTCATCTGGGTGACCTGTCTTGTCACGTTCCCCTGGCCAAACCCCATCAGGGTTAAATCCAGCCTCCGCCCCTCCCACCGCACCCAGGTCTGCCACACCCGGCCCTGACCCAGATGCTGGCCTGAAACTCCCAGTTCCCGCTGCCCACACGGTCCCCTGTCCTCAGCTGGTGGGTTTGCTTTCTCCGACATGCCTGAGAACATGAAGCAGTCAGCAGGGCCCCCGCGTGTGCTCCCAGCAGACTGCCCACCTGCACCAGCTGCTGCTTGTCCCTCCTGATGCCCCTGACGTCCTGACGGGTGACAAAGGCCACCCTTGCTTGAGTGCCCTGGATCCCAGCCCTCGTCCACCCAGGGGCCTAGCTGAGCACGCCCCTCTCCTGCCCTGCCACCAGCACTGCTCCCTTCACAGCAAAGCCCCCAAAAGCAGAGTTGGCACTGCCTCCACCCCACTTCTCCCTCTCACCCGCCACGGCAGCTGCCCCTAGCAAGGTCAGCGGTGAGGCCCCAACAGGCCACACCTCTCCCGGTGCCTGGTCCTCCTCTCTCTCCCACAGCTCTGGGTCCAAGGCTGCCCTTGTCTGGCCCTCCATCTCCCCTCTCCTGGACACTGCATACACGGCTGATGGGGGCCTTGACCCCGGACATGTAAAGAACTCCAAATGCGCTGGACTCAGGTTTCCTGTGACTGATGTGGTACATAATGGCCTCGGGTCACCTTGGGAGCTTACTGCTGCTTAGCAGGTGCAGGTTCCCAGAGTCAAAAGCAAGAGAGGGATGGCCCAGTCCTGTGGCTCCAGCGCCTCACTCCCCGAGACCCCTCCCAAGCATTGGGCACGTTTGACCCCAGGCCTGAGGGGAGCAGGTACAGCCTCGGGCCCCGCAGTCCCGGGCTGGGGTGGGCAGCGACCCAAGCCTAGGCCAGCCCTCACGCCTGCTCCTCTCGCCTGGGCCCCAGGCCCCACCGCGGGAGCAGCTGCCCAGCGCTCAGGCCGCGGCCCAGACACAGGGCAGAAGTCTGCAGGCTGTGGTGGGACTCGGCCACTCTTCTCGTCCCGGGGCAGGTTTTAACGTGACCCTCACTACAGCTCCATGCATTTAAGGGAGGCGGGAAGTGATGGAGCGCACCGCTCCGGGGGCGCGCCCCGGTGGCCCCATCAGGCTGCAGGCCAATCGGGACCGCGGGCCTAGTGCGTGCCGGCCCCAGGCTGTCCTGCTCGCCCTCTCTGCGTCGTGCCCACATTTTACGTGCGATCGCGTAGGGCGGAGCCACATCTCCGGGGCGGGGCCACGTCTCCGGGGGCGGAGTCACCTCTCCGGGGGCGGAGCCACATCTGCGGAGGGGGCAGGGTCACGTCTCCGGGGCAGGGCCACGTCTCCAGGGGCGGGGTCACATCTCCGGGGGCGGGGCCACGTCTCCAGGGCAGGGCCTCGCCCTCGCGCAGGCGCCCGCGCCCCGCCCACGCGCGCGGCTCTCGGATTGGCCGGCGACCGGGGCGGGGCCCGTGGGGCATTGTGGGCAGTCGCGCTCCCGCCGCCGCCTCGCCATGTCGGGTTCACCGGTAAAGCGGCAGAGGATGGAGAACGCGCTGGACCAACTCAAGCAGTTCACTACCGTGGTGGCCGACACGGGCGATTTCAACGGTGAGGCCGCGCGCGGCCCCGAGTTCGGGCGCCGGGGGCGGGGCGCCCCGTTCGTGGACGCCGGAGCCGGTGCGCCCCGGTTACCCCGCTCCCGGCCCCGCACCCGAACTGGGGGGCGGTGGGACACGGCGGGCCGCGGGGACGGGGCCGGGGGCCGCCGGGACGGGGCCGGGGGCCGCGGGACGGGGACGGGGAAGGAGCGACCGGGAGCGGGAGGGCGGCGCCTCCGGGAGCAGCACGCCCAGTCCGAGCCCAGGGCACACCCGGCGCCCCGCCGTGAACCGTGCGTGAGTCGGGGGGTCGGGTTTGGAAGGCCTGGGGACCTGGAGCAGACTCCGGGGACCCCTGTGCTTGCACGAGGCGGTTTCGTGCAGCGACTGCTGACCGCTGAGCAGGGACAGGACCTAGTGCAGGGCGCAGAAGGACCAGGAACTAGGCATGACACCGCCTGCTTTGGAAACCTCCTGTTGCACACACTTTCCGCCCCCGCCCAGGGGGCGGCTGCAGAACTGGGCGCAGAACCCCCGACGCCCTGGGGAAGGCAAGGGGTCTTCCTGGTGCAGCTTGCTTCCCTGGGTGTGACTCGTGCTCCTGGGCGGGAACTGGGAAGCGCAGCCAAGTAGAGAGGATTGTGCTGTGTGTGAGTCCCTCGCGGACGAGAGGCGTCTCCACTCTGTTCTGCTGGAACAAATACCGTATTTTGCCGGGTGTAATGCGCACTCACGTTTTTGGCCCAGACTTTCAGGGAGAAAAAAAATCTTTGATTTTAACTTTTTAATTCAAATTTTTATTTGTTTACATTTAGGTACTTCTTTTTTCTATTATAAAGGAATTTTAGCACTTACTTTTTTAAAATATATTATGGTACAAGAAAATTTATGTATCAGGTATTTATTACAAAACACAAGAACACCTGCAAGCTACAAGGAATTTTGTATGTATAAAATTTCTTTTATAAAAAAAAAAAAACCTAATTGTCATACTCCAGGGTATTATTTTGCATGCAGATATTGTTACTGATTTCTAGGGTTACACTTTTAACTCATACACGTAAGTAAAAGAATTTAAAACAGAATTAGTGTCACCCATGTATAATGTGCACCCTTATTTTCCCCTCACAAATTAGGGCAAAAAAGTGCTCATTGTACACGGCAGAATACGGTAAGGTTTTCAGGGAGACCGTGCCCTGGGCACACACAGGACTCTGACTGCCTCTTTCTGCTTCCTCATGGTGACTTGAGAAACAGGCTTCCACTGCCCTTTGGTAACAGTGAGCAGCAGGACTGTCTTGCAGAGCCTAGGGGCGTGAGTAAGCATACCTGGCTGCTCAGATACAAAGGATGCAGACAGCGATCAGCTTGGGTCCAACCTGTGGGCTGGCCGGCGGTGTGTGACAACCCCATCTGACTACCGGGGGGCTCCAGGAGGCCACCGTCCCCCTTCCACCCGGCCCTGCCAGCAGACCTGTAGGCAGCGACAGCAGCAGGATGGAGCACTGGGACTGTGGCTGCTTGTTTCTGTGTGCCTGCTGTCCCCGTCTTAGCACGGTCTTGGCTTAGTGGACAGGGCCCCGGGCTGCACTGTTCCTGCAGGCTCTCAGTGGGTAGTGGCAGCAGGGTGGCCAGCCTGTTCACCTCTGGCAACAGGGCCAATGAGGTGGGGGTGGGCCTGGGCCATGCTTGCTTTTTCCCCCAGGTACTGAATTTTTTATTTTTTAATGAATATTAACAACTTTACAAAACCACATGAGTTAATGCTATATATCCATAAATGTCAGGTACATAGTTTTAAATAGGGCCTTTGGTTTTGTGGTCATTTTATGAAGGGAGGGTTCTTACCTTGGGGGGCAGGGGGGGTCATAAGCCTCTTTGAAAGTATAATCAAAGCTGTGGGTGTCCTTCCCAGAACAGTGCCCCTTCCCAGTTTTGCATTCGTCTAAGGTCCCTGGGCCCAGAAGCCTTCTGTGGGCCCCAGGTGGGTCTTGGTTTTGTTTACAATTTTGTTGAAAGTCAAGTTTATCAAGGTATACTTTTTGTCGTGGTGGTGACATTTATTGGGGTGACCCTGGTTAGTAAAAATTACGTAGGTTCCAGGTGTGCAGTTCTGCGGCGTGTCTGTGTGTTGCATTGTGTTCACCACCCAGACTCAGTTCTCCTTCCGTCACCACACATTTGATGCTCCCTCCTGCCTCCCCTTCCCCATCCCTCCCCGTCAGGAAACCTAAACTATTGACTGCGTGATTTTTGTTTCTGTGTAACTTTAGGTTTTATATTTCACATGTGAGTGAACTCACACGGTTTTTTATTTTTTCTTTCTGTCTTACTTCGTTTAAAATGATGTCATGGTCATCCATGCTGTCACACATGGCAGTATGTTGTCTCCTCTGATGGCCGGGTCAAGGCACAGTTTCGTACAAGGACCTGCATCACTCCCTGGGCGCGCACACACTTGTGCAAGAACCAGTCCAGAGCGCTTTTTCTTAATCTGCTTATTTTGAAATAGTCTCAGAGGTGGCACAATTAGCCCACAGAGTCCCATGAATCCTTGGCCAGTGCACCCCAGTGGTGACATCTGATGTGACCATGGCGTGATGTGAGAAGCAGGAACTTGGCACGCTGTCATTAACAGACGCAGGCCTGGCTCAGCGTTCACCAGTTTTCAGCCTGCATGGGGACAGGTCACTCTTGGTGGCAGGTTTATGACACGTGTAGGCTCTTGTAGCCCCCAGGACAGTAAGGACACAGCAGGAGAGCTTCCTCATGCTCATGAGAGCCCCTCCCCCACATTGTTCCTGGCAGCCCCTAATCTCCATCTCTGTATTATGTTTTTGTCACCAGAAGACACTTTGAAAATACTAATTTGCCCAGTGAACTTACTGAAGCAGCAAGCCCTCTGGCCACTCGCCCGCTAAGCTCGCCCGTTTCCCAGGGGTGGCCCGGTCAGCACAAGCCCAGGAGGAGCCCCACTGGTCTCCTGGAATTCCTAGCTAGGCTGCCTGAGGAGGAGGAACTAGGTGTCACAGAGAGAGCGCATTGTCGAGGATCGCCGCGCCTGGGCGCCGGGTCGCTGGGTCGCCGCATGTGTAGGGCCCTCCCCACCCCAGCCTCTCCCCACCCCAGCGTGTGATGCCAGCTCTCGCAGGGCGCCCTTGACCTCCGGCCTCCGTCTTGCTGGGTGTACCACCCTGCAGACAGCTGCCGCTTGGCCAGCCTTCCAGGGTGGGGAAGGACATGTGGGAAGCAGGGGACACGGCCCCCGTTTTTAGCTCACTGGGGACCATCCGGTTTCTGGGCGGAGCCAGCAGACCACTTACGCCTGCTTTCCAATGATTTCTGTAGCCATTGACGAGTACAAGCCACAGGATGCCACCACCAACCCGTCCCTGATCCTGGCTGCGGCGCAGATGCCCACCTCCCAGGAGCTGGTGGGGGAGGCCATCGCCTTCGGCAAGAGGCTGGGCGGGTGAGTACCTGAGGGCCGTGAGCAGGCCCCCTCCCAGGGACACGTGGAGCCCAGACGCCTCGCTCTCGGGGAAGCAAAGCTCTTTTTTACTTTTACCAACCTGAACAGCGGCTTTGCTGGGTACCATTCACTGAGTGCACAGTCGGATCTGTTCTGTGCTCTATGCAGCGGAGCAGCCATGGCCACAGGCCAGCTCCAGAAGGTTCCCTGGTGCCTCGGTCAGTTCCTGCTCCCCCTCCAGGCACCGCACTGGCGGTGGTCTCTGTAGACCCACCTTGTCCTGGTTTGAAGTTGGCGTCAGGGTGACAGAGCACAGCCGTGAGCGGGGCCCGCGGGGACCGTGGCCCGGGCGGCGTGCCCCTGTATCGAGGCTGCTCTGTCCCCTCCCCCACGGGTAGGTCCGGCCCCCACTGCATCAGCGAGGCCCCCGTGCTCCGGGAGGGGGGCAACGGGGTGCTGCCTTTGCTGGTCACAGGCCTCCCCCTGCGTCCAGCTGCCCCATGGCTCTAACCGTGACGTGCTGGCTGCAAGGACCCTCAGCGGCCAGTGTGGGGACGGCACCGGGCACGTGTGCCCAGGCAGCTCCAGAGACACCGACGAGATCACCGTGACAAGTGCCAAAAGGGAGGGGTTTGGTCTGGGGGGATGAGAAGTCCTGCAGGTGACAGAGTGACAGCCACAGCATGGATGCACTTAGCATGTTACAACAGGAAGTGCTTTGCTTTGTGTAATTTACCATGATAAAAAAATACATTTTTAAGAGAAAAGAGGCAGCGAAAGGGATTTTGCAAAGGAGTGGCCAGGCTGCCTTGGACGGTCCTGGCCGCTGAAACCGAACTCGGGTTTCAGGTCACAGCAGGACCAGATTGAAAACGCCATGGATAAGCTCTTTGTGTTGTTCGGAGCAGAAATACTGAAGAAGATTCCGGGCCGCGTGTCCACGGAGGTCGACGCGAGGTGAGGGGGTGGGCGCGTCCTGGCCACGGAGCGCCCTGCAGCAGCTCGGCGGCGTGGTGTGCAAGTCCCCGGGGCGCTGGCGGCTCCGTCCCTGGCGGGCTCCTCACGGTGGGCCCCCTCGCAGGCTCTCCTTTGACAAGGACGCCATGGTGGCCCGAGCCAGACGCCTCATCGAGCTCTACAAGGACGCCGGGGTCAGCAAGGACCGGATTCTGATAAAGCTGTCATCCACCTGGGAGGGCATTCAGGCTGGAAGGTGAGTGCCCAGTGCGGGGCTGGGGCCCGAGAGACACCCGCAGCGCCACGCCCTGCCCGTCCTCCTGGGGCCATGGCTGCACACACACCCGCCCACACCCTGTGCCCCGCGGGGGGGACGCGAGGGCCAGAGCCCAACCCGCTGCCGTCATGGCAGCCACGCTGCAGCAGCTGTGTGTGGGTGACACGGCGCGTGTGTCCCCCCCTCGCCCACCACCCACCTGCTCTGCCTTCCGGCCGGCCGGCCTACCCGGCTTGACTTCGGGGCTCGCCGGGCTGCGGCATGCAGGGCCGCATTCCTGTTAAGGCGGAAAGGCCGTTGCATGTAACGACGCATGTCGTGTGTCTGCAGCTGCTCGTCCCTGGGCAGACACGTGCTTTCCTGCCGCGGCCTCATGCCTCAGTGCCGCGGACATCTGTGTGCCTGTTTCGGTGTGGCCATGTCATGTCACAGGCACACACGTACGACTGGACTTACTGGGTCATGGTCACTGTGTCTGACAGTGGGGAGGGGGCTGTCTGTCTGTCACCGCTGCATGTCTTAAGCACGCCCGCGTGGGAATTTGTGGCCAGAGGGGCCCAACAGAGACTCATCTGTCAGAGCTCATGGCCTGGCCCCGTGGCAGGGTATGGCTATTGGCCTGTCCTGGGGGTTCAGCTCCAGGATGTCTCCGTGGACCTCAGGGAGGGCCGGGAAGGGTCAGAGTGGGCAGTGAGGTGGGGGCTGGATGGGGCAGCGGTCAGAGGTCCCCAGGAAGTCCTGTGAGGAGGGGAGGGACCAAGATACAGGAGTCAGCTGGGGCCAAGCACAGTGGGTCTCAGGAGACCTCTGTGCCACTGTCCCTGTTTGATGAAGTCTCCAGTCACCCGTAACCCGCTAGCCAGAGGGAACCCCGGTACACGTTCCAGGCTCGCATAAGGTGTCAGCTGTGGGTCACGAGTGCCTCTGTGCTCGGGGATGCGCTGGCCAGGGACGCTCACGCCATCTCCACCCCGCAGGGAGCTCGAGGAGCAGCATGGCATCCACTGCAACATGACGCTGCTCTTCTCCTTCGCCCAGGCCGTGGCCTGTGCCGAGGCCGGCGTGACGCTCATCTCCCCCTTTGTGGGGCGCATCCTGGACTGGCACGTGGCCAACACAGGCCAGAAGTCCTACGAGCCCCTGGAGGACCCGGGTGAGTGGCCCTGCGCGGGGACGGACGGGCTGGCGCAGCAGGTGGGGGGCACCGAGCGCACACGGCAGCTGGGCTACCTGCGCCGTCCCCTGCAGGCGTGAAGAGCGTCACCAAGATCTACAACTACTACAAGAAGTTTGGCTACGAGACCATCGTCATGGGCGCCTCCTTCCGCAACACGGGCGAGATCAAGGCGCTGGCGGGCTGCGACTTCCTCACCATCTCGCCCAAGCTGCTGGCGGAGCTGCTCAAGGACCGCAGCAAGCTGACGCCCACACTCTCGGCCAAGGCTGGTGAGTCCCCCGGCCCGCGTGGCCCTGCCCCCATCCCCCTGCCCGGGACCCACGGGGGGCCGGGCGTGGGAGGCCCAGCACGTGTCCTGCCCCAGCCCAGGCCAGCGACCTGGAGAAGATCCACCTGGACGAGAAGGCCTTCCGCTGGCTGCACAACGAGGACCAGATGGCCGTGGAGAAGCTCTCGGACGGGATCCGCAAGTTCGCTGCGGACGCCGTGAAGCTGGAGCGCATGCTGGCGGTGAGTGCCCCCGGGTGACACTCGGCGAGTGGGAACGTCCCGCGGGGGCCAGCACCATGGTCACTGCTGCTGTGTGGACCCAGCGGCCCCCTCCCTGACTGGCCTGACATGCTCCCTGGCACCTCCCACTGCCCGTCTCTAGGAACGAATGTTCAGCGCGGAGAACGGCAACTAGCCCGGGCCTGAGGCTGGACCATAGGTCTGTTGCCGTGAACCTGGCTGACTGCACACGCCTGGCAGTGAATCTTGCATTTTTTACCAATCGGAGCAGGGACAGACCATAGATTTCTGATTTTATGTAAAATTTCGCCTCATGCATTAAAGAGTCACTTTTTCTGTGCTATGCTCTGTTTCACTAGTGGGTCCCCCTTGGCACCAGCTGGGTCCAGCTGAGAAGGGGCTGGGTCAGGAGCCCCACGAGGGCCCCAGTGCGGCCACACAGGCAGTTACAGCCCCTTGCCGTGGTGGGGACCTGCCCAAGCAGCTCCTCATGCTCCCAGGCCCCAGAGGGTATGCTGGTGGAGTTGGGGTGCAGGGCACCCTGGGTGGGGATGGCACTGAGTGCACTGGCCCAGCTTTGTGAAGACTTTCATGGCCCCCTGTGGACTGGTTTGGCCTTGCAGGCTGATGCACTGGGAAGGGCTTGGGGCCAGGTGAGTGGACGGCCAGAGCCCCTCCCTCCCCATGGACCAGATCTGTTAAGACACTGCTCAGGGTGTGCCTAAGGGTCAGCAGGGAGCCCTATGCCCTCTGCCCCACCAGGGACAGCCCCTCCTCCCCTCCCTGGGAGCCCAAGTCTGGGTTCCTGTCCACTAGTTTTCCACAGGGCAGGTGAGCAGGGCTGGGGGGTGGGGGCTGGTCTCTAGAGTGACCGCCACCCTGCTCAGAGGCTCTACCTAGCACGGGCTCAGCATGTCCAGGGTCCTGAGGGGGCTGCCTTGGGGTGTCCAAGGGCTTTGAACTCACCCTGACCCGTCCTGTGGGCCTGTCCCATGTGACGGCTTTAGTACTGACCTGTGCAGCCGTCAGCACCACGTGTCCACGTGCCCCATCCCCACCACAGGTGGCCTGCCCACCGTCTGCACCTCGTGGATACCTAGCATAAAGGAACCCCACACATGGCCCTTTCTGTCTGGCTTCTTGCACTCAGCGTGTTCTCAAGGTTGATTTCATTCCTTTTTAAGGCCGAGTGACACTCCACCGTGTGGCCTTTATTGTTGCCTGTTAACGAGACCATTGACAGGCTACAGTTCGTCCCTCCGAGTAAGGCTGCTCTGCACATGCCTCCACCACCTCTGGGGAGGCGTCTACGGCTCTTGGGGCATGTGGGGAACCAGCCCCCTGGAGTGTCATCTCCTCCTCCCAGCCTCTTGGGTGGCCCCTGCAGGCTGGGCCCTGGACCTGACCGACTCAGGACTAAGCAGTGGCTGCCTGGGTACGGGGCTGTGCAGCCTGGCACAGCTCTCACTTCATGCCCACGGAGACGGGGCCAGTGGGCTGGCCGGGCTGCTACTGGCAGAGCGGAGTGTGAGTCAGTCCAGCGAGCTGGATGCAGCAGAGCCTCGCAAGCCCCGGTAGGGGGACGGCAGAAGGCAGGGGCCCACCCCAGCCAGGCACCCTGGGGACTCCTGAGGGTGATCAGGTTGCATTGGGACGGAGCCAGCTGGACAGCCGCTGGGCATACCCTCAGGCCTGTCTGGGGCCTGAGGGTAAGGACTGAGGGCCACACGTGAGGCCTCTTCCAGGTGGTGCTCCCATGCAGAAGTGCACAGTGCCATGCACACACCTGGGGTCTCGATACAGATGGCTGCTGTGCCACCGCCCTGGTCCATCCCCGCCTCAGGTGGGGTCACCATCATTTTGGACCCACACACAAGGCAAAGGCCTGGGGACCAGAGATCACCCTTCACCCTTGACCCGAGTCCAAAGTGCTGAGCGAGCTCCAGGCAGCATGCCCCTCAGGGCCGGGGAGCTGGGACAGGCCTGGGATTCCAGTGGCCTCTGGGGACACCTGGGCCATCAGGCGGGCTGGCTCGGGGGGAACCACCTCACTTCCTGCAGGAGGGAGGACAGCACCAGCTCATCACACCGGGGCTGCGCACGGGCCAGGAACCCGCCCACCACCACCCCTCCAGCCCCAGCCTCACCGGCTGCCGCAGAGAAAGAGCAGGTTGTGCACGGCCGGGACGGTGGAGCTGGCATTCTGGCCAGTGACGAGGTGGCGGTCCAGCACGACGTGTGTGGCGTCGGGCTCACTGGCTGCAGGAGGTCCAAGGGCACAGCCTCAGGCTGGTGGGCCCCAGACCGCCCCGACCCTCCTCGGGCCGACAACACCAAACGCTCTGCTCCCAGAGCCCCGGCCGTGTCCCCGGCCCCGCTCACCACTAAAGGTGGCTCCCGCGTCCTTCACGAAGTCCTCCACGACGAGGGGCAGGCGGGCGAAGCCGGGCGCCCGGACGAGCTCATACACAGATGGCTGTGGAGGGAGGGGGCACCTGCCTCAGGGTCAGGCTGGTCCGAACCAGGGCTGGGGGCCGCGCACACCATGTGGGGTGGGCACGAGCGTCTCTGCTCCACGATTTGGGAGCTTGGGCTGCTGCGGCAGGAGGGGACGATGGCAGTGGCCTCGAGGTGGGCCATGCCACTGCGGGGGTTCTGGGGTGACTAGAATGAGCTGAACCCCTCCAAGAGTGGAAGTGCAGGAGTGGGGCTCATGGCCGCAGCCGCCCCCAGGCCATGGGGTGGGGGACGTGCAGGGTGTGTCCTCGCCCACAGGCAGCACGGGGGGCCTGGGGTGTGGCGGGGACGAGAACAGCAGACAACTGCCAGCCTGATGCCCAGTTTCTCAGTTCCCACGTGGGCAAGTGGTGGTCCTGCCAGATGTGACCATGGACCCTGAGAGGGTCCCAGCCTGCCCCGAGGTTCTCAGACCTGACCACCGCCCGGGAGCCCGGTGCCGCACTCACCCCGGTCACGCTGTAGCCTTGGAACACCCAGGACCCGTCCTCGTTGGTGGCAGAGCAGAGGGCGGCGACCCCGTGGCCGATGGCACAGATGGGCTCTGAAAGCAGCGGGCAGAGCAGGCCTGAGGCCGGGACCCCTCCGGGCGGCACCGCGGGCAGCGCTCCAGGACCAGGCTGTTTCCCAGCTCACGGTCAGTGCCGGTGCCCAGGAGGCCGGAATGAGGAGTCCCGAGGGGGCTGCAGGGCTGCCTGCCAACCCAGGAACGCTCTGCACCTGCTGTCACTGCTGTCACTGTGTCACAGAGTGGCAGCCCACCTGGAAACCACCCTCCTCCTCTGACTGCACCGGGGCGGGTGCCCAGTCCCCCTCCCATCCCCTGGCGCCCGGGCTCCGGGCCTTCCTCCCAGGAGGCTGGCTGGCACAAGTGCGTTCCCACGGCTGAGGTGGCCAGGAACAGTGGCTGCCTGTCCCGGCCGTGCTGGGGACAGGAGGCCCCGTGCTCACCCAGAGGACACTGTGGAGCCCAGGTTTCTGTCTGCTGTGCCCACGCAGCAGACGTACCCGTCACAGCACAATGTGAGCGGGGCAGCCGGCCAGGTCTCCACAGAGCAGCCTTTGTCCCAGCCCTCCGCTGGCCTCGAACCCCACGCCTGGACACCCTGCTTTCCCACAGGAGCAACGCCAGCACCCTTCCCGCTCACTTCAGAGGGGCCCAGGGGATGGCGACCGAAGGGCACCAAGTCCGGGGGAGGGGTGTCCCACCCTTGTGCTCGTTTGAGCGTGAGATGGCTGAAGAGGCCCGTCCGCTTACTGGTCAGTCGTGGAGGCTCTCTACATCTAAAGTGACTGGCGTTTCTGGGTCCAAAACCAAATCCCCCCCGAGGCAGGTATCTTTCCAGCCTCCCCCTGCATTGGTGGAGCCCCCCGACCCCCAGTCCCAGGGGTGACCTACTGCTCTCGGACCGGAAGTGCTGCAGGATGCGGGCCAGGGACCCACTGCTGGCCAGGTCAGCCAGGGCTCCGGGACAGCTGGGGATCAGGAGGGCGTGGTACCGGGCACCTGGGGGAGACCACAGGCCGGTCAGGATCAGGCCCTCTACGAGGACCAGCCCAGCTCCTCTGGGCTCCTACTGGCCAGATGTCATCCTCTGTCCGTTTCCTGCACCAGCTAAGGCACCATTCCCGACTCCTGTGTCCCCACGTGCCTGCCACCTCTCCCCCCAGATGGGCTGAGGAACTCTGGGCCCAGGATACGGGACCACAGGGGCCCTGGGCAGGCACAGTACCGGTCAGCAAGCCCTAGATGCTCCCGGAGCAGAGCCTCGGGCCTCACCATCGATGGACTCGAGCTTGGCGGGGCTGGCGTGGGCCTTGAGGCGGAAATCCTGAACCCAGCGTGCATTGCTCTCGTTCACGTCCACAAAGTCCATGGTCTTCCCCTGACGGAGTCCCGGGCCAAAGGTCAGCGCCAGACACCCACTGCTAGCTCACAGGGATGCTCAGAAACGCTGAGGGCTGGGGACTGACAAGGACAAAGGTACCCGACCCCCAGCCCCCTCACCGGGTCTCCACACGCCGAGCTCCATCCTCACCCCACCTGCCCCTCGCTGGTCCTCAGTCTCCCGCCCATGAAGCGGGAGCAAGTGTCCCACCCACCTCAGGGGTGACACTGGAAATGTGCAGTTATAAACACATCACATCAGTGCTGTGACCCCTGGGTGCATTGCCACTGGAGGGTCACAAACCCTTCTGGAGGAAGGTCTGTGCCATTTGGGCTGACAAGGTCTCCTTTGTCCCGGGGGTGGTGGTGGTGGCGGGGGACAACAGTGTAACAGTGACACCAGGGGCCTGGCTCCTCAGCCCAAGCCAGCTCCTTGGAGTCAGAGCAGCCTCAGGCACACGGGCCTCCCAGATGCAGAGCCCGTCCCGTCCCCGTCCCCGCCCCCAGAAAGAGAGGTCGGAAGGGGTGGTGGGACTCACCCCAGGGGTGGCCACCTGCAGGTTGAAGGAGGCGCTGGCCAGGGTAAAGCAGTGGAGGAAGGAGGGGGCGGACACTCCTGCAAGGAGGACAGGTCCCAGGGGAGCACGGGGCCTGACAGCCCAGGGCTGCTCCTGGTCCCCGAACCACCCAGGGGGCCGCCCTCCCCCACCCCACCCCACCCCAGGGCCTCCGGGCCCCTCACATCCCACACTCCCCTCTGTGACAGTGGGCTCTGTCCCCCGCCTGGCCACTGGAGGCCTCTCCCGGAGGCGGACCCAAGTCTGCGGTTCCCTCACACTCAGCTCATCCACTCATGGAAGAAACAGGGACGGAGCCCCCAAACCAGGCCAGGGAAGGGGAGACTGAGCCCCCAGTGCCACCATGTCCGGCCCAGTCTGTGGGGCTATGACTAGTGTCCCATTCGGGGGACAGTGTCTCAGCACGTCCCCCACAAGGGCTCCCGGTTCCTGCCCCCCATCCCAGCAGGCTCCCAGCCCTCTTGTGCCCACACCCAGTCCGGAAGGCTCCTGCTGCCGGGGCTGCAGCCCCACCAGGGCGCTTACTTCCAAAGGGGCTTGCCCGGCATCCTCTCCTCACCTTTAACCCTGGGACCCAATACCTAAACCTCACTTTCACCTCTTTTTGCTCTTACACATTCATACGTGTTCTTGTAAAAAGTCCAGCAGGGTCTCTGCAAATCACCCCAGCCCTGACTTTGCCCCATTTTGCCCTCCCACCCCCACCTACTTCACCCCTGGAGCCCTGAGGGGGCTCTGGAGGGACCACTGTTCCTGCTCACAAAGAGTGCCCCCACCCCAAGTCCTCAACAGCCCCTCCCCAGGGCACAGCCAAGCTGATGCGACCCCTCCCCCTCCCTCCACTCCACAGGCCACCTTCGGAGGTAACCAACCCCAAACCTGTCTTTCCCGCACTGAACCCCACTCTCAGTGTCTCCTCTGACCCTTGAACTCCACGTAGGGGTGAGGGAGGACCCCAGCTCCTCCAGCTCTCCTTCTGGGCGCACACCTCTCAGGGCTCCCGGGGCTCAGCACGTCGTGACCCCACGGCCCGCAGTCCCCTCTCCCTTGCCCACTTGAGCAGCTACAGAAGTTGAGAAGGACACCGGGTCCCACAGCCAGACACCAGGTCCCAGCTGCTTGTGCTGTCACCCCGCTCTGTGGGAGGAGGCCTAGGTGAGGACCCAGAAGTGCTCTGAGGAGCTCCAGGCGCCCTCACCTGCTCCTGCTGCGGGCCCTCGGCGACGGAGAGGCAGTGCCAGCAACCGCAGCGCAGGAGCCCCGCGCCAGCCTCTCCGGGCACCGTCACCTCCCCGGCCCGCACCTCTCCCCACCCGCCGGCACAGTCCCTTCTCCAACCCCTCACCCTCCTGCAGGCGGGGGTGGGGGGCAGAGCCGTGCCAAAGTCTCGACCGCCCGACCCCAGGCCTGCCGAGCCCCGCACCTCCTCCGGACACCCACTTCCCCGCACGTGTCTCTAAGGGCCTCGCCTGTCCCTAAGGGCAGCGGCCCCGGCACGCGGCGCGGGGAGGTCCGCCTTCTCCACGCCAACCCAGGCTCCGTATTCTCCAACAGAAGCCCGGGCCCCAGGGCCCCACTTCCTGCTGTGCCCGCAACAGCACGCTCCGAGTGTGGCCGAACCGCTCCGGACCCCGCGCCCCGGACGCCGCTGCACGCGGCCGGGGCGTCTGCCTGGCCCTCAGCGCGGACGCCCCGGCGCCGGCGGTCCCCCCTCCGCGCGAGACTCACCCTCGGCGGCACCGCTGGCCACGAGGAGGCAGGCGGGCCGGCTCGGGAGCCGCTCGGACGCCATGGGCTCTGCAGCAGCCGGGGCGGCCTGCGCGTGCGCGGAACGTCGGGCGCGCGGCGCCGGGGCAACGCGGGTCTCGGTGCTTGGTGGGCGGGGCGGGGAGCGGCGCGGCGCGCATGCACCGTCCTCCCCCAGCCCCGCCCCTGCCTGCGCGGCGGAGTCGCCTTCAGCGCCGGGACGCGCCGCCTGGAGCGTCCTCGGGCAACGCCGGCCGCAGCGCGGCCCCACCGGCTCTGAGCTGGGGCGCAGGACCCCGGGGGAGAGCCCCGAGGTCGCCCCGGACCCGAAGCCTCCGCAGCCCTGAGCAGACCCCTGTCCTGCCCCGGGGCGCCGTCAGGAGCGGTTCCTATCGCTTGTCTCGTCCTTTCTCGGGCAGTGGGCACTTAACGGCCAGCGCCGGGCGAGGGGCGACTTGGGGGAGGCGCGTGCATCAGGAGAGGAGACCGTGGCCGCGGGGATGAAGGTCCCTCCGCTCACGACGCGGGCTGCTCCCTGTGGATTCAGGCTTTGAGCACTCGATCCCTGAGAGCAGCCACCTGTGTTACGCCCCACCCCCCACCCCCCCCACCCCCGCCCCGGCGCTGGCACCGGGAACACGACATGGAATGCCAGGGGTCAAGTGCCGGGCCCGCAGGGCTCGTGTCCTGGGGCGGGAGCTGGACCGTGGATTCCTAGAAGGAAACCGCACAGTTTGGAGGGCGAGGAGAGCCGTGGAGTGGGGCAGGGTAATGGGGCGGGGGTGGGGGTGGGGGAGATCAGACGAACGTGCGGCGCCTCCGAGGAGGCAGAGGCCTGAAGGAGGAGCTGGCTCCAGGCTGAGGGATCGCCGCAGACCAGGGAGGGCTCTGCAGGTGTCCCTGGAGATGGGGACCAGGTGGATGCGTTCTGCCTCACCAGGAAGGTTGGGGGAAGACCACACCCAGGGTCACTGGGGTTCAGCTGAGCCCCTGGGAGAATGGGCATGTCACTGTCTGAGACGGGAGTGCTGAGTTCGGCGGGGAAAAGCAAGGACGCTGTGGCCCAGGCTGCACTGGGTCTGTTCAGACTGTCCAGGAGGCAGGTGGTGGGGGTGTGCACATGGGTTGTCAGCAGATGGCGGTGCTCTTTAAGGCCTGGGCTGTGGTTGAGAGGGGCAGCCCTGCCCCGCGGCCCTCACGCTACCCCTTGCAGGGCCCCCCGGCAGCAGGGTTCCCTCCAGGTCCTGCCAGGCTCTGCTCTGACCAGGGAAACCTTTCTCGTAGGTGAGGACTGTCAGAGCGGCGCATCTAGGCTGAGGCACCGCCTGCCACCACAGCAGAGGCTCTGCCCTCTGCCTGGCCCGGCCCCTCGGCCCCTCGGGCCCCACCTCCGAGACACAGTCAGGAGCACTCTGCCCTCCCCCACTGCAGGGCCCTCTCTGCACAGGGTGAAGCTGGGACAGGGACAGGCAGGAACCCGGTGCCCGTGTTGGATGAGTAGGAGAGTTTGAATGGAGGCCCGCGGGCCTGAAGTCAGACCACAGGCTGAGCCTGGCCACAGGAGGAGCTTTCTAGGGCTGTGGAGGGATTCCCTCCCCACCCCAAGCACGTCCATAGGTGTCAGGCTGGGAGCTGGAGCACACAGGGTCCCCCTGCCGGCGCAGCCCCACGGGCCACCCCAGGGCCATCCCATTGCAGGTGTGCGTGGCGGAAGACTGGGAGCAGGCCTTGAAGACACGCGTCCCCAGGTCCACGGCAGCAGCAGCAGTCACAACGGGGCGAGGCGGAAACGGCCTGAATGTCCGCAGACGAGTGAACGGACACACAAAACGTGGCCCCTGCACACAGTGGAGCATTACTCATCCTTAAAAAGGAAGGACGCGTCTCACGAAGCCGGTGCCATGAGCGAGGAAGGAAGCCCCATCCCTGCCAAAGCGAGGGCTTTGAAGGCAAAACAAGCAGCCATGAAAGGCGTCCACGGCCACGAAGAGAAATCCGCACGTCACCCACCTTCCGAACGCCCAAGATGCCGCCCGGTGGCAGCCCAGATACCCTCGGAAAAGCGCCCCCAGGAGGAACCGCCTTGACCCCTGTGCCGTCATCAAGTTCCCCCTAAGTACCGAGTCAGCCACCCCACAACACACGTGCGCTCCTTGTGGAGGTCAAGGCCAACGAGCACCAGAACACACAGGCTGGGAAACAGCTGTGTGACGCCGGCGTGACCAAGGTCACCACCCTGATCAGGCCCGATGGAGAGAAGAAGGCGTATGTTCGACTGGCTCCCAATCGTGATTTTTTGCAAGTTGCCAACAAAATTGGGATCATCTGAACTGCGTCCAGCTGGCTAATTCTAAAGACAGAACATTTTCACTGTAAACAAAAAAAAAAAGAAAGAAAGAAAGAAAAGGAAGGATATTCCCACACCTGCGACAACGTGGACGGGCCTGGGGGGACATGGTGCTGAGTGACACGAGCCGGTCGCAGGGGCCCAGGTCCTGTGTGAGCCCGCTTGCTCCAGCCCTCAGAGTCACAGAGACAGGAAGCAGGAGGGCGGGTGCCGGCCTGGCCGAGGGCAGGGGGCCTGGGGGCAGGGTTTCAGTTTTGTAAAATGAAGACAGACGGAGGTGCCGGTCGTACAGCAACGGGACCGTATCGCGCGTAATGCCGTCGGACTGTGCACTGAGAAGGTTGAAATAAAATGGTGTTACGTTCCGTATTCTTTACCGCAACGAAAAGACAGATGTGCACGCAGGACACACAGCCACGACACGGCGCACAGGCTGTCTGCGCCGCCGCTCTCCGTAAAGGTGCGAGAGTGTTGAAACAGCCTCCACTTAATAGGAAAGGAATAAACAAACGGAGGCGGCCCTGTGGGAGGGACAACACAGCGTCCGAGGACTGACCGACCGGACCGCGTGCTGAGGACGACGTGGGCCAGCCTCACTGTCACCTTGGCTCCCTCCTCAAGTCCCCCAAAGTGTCGGAAGGGTGTTTCTGTTGGCCTGTTTTTAAGGTGCAAGCTACAGAATGAAAAGAGTGGGAGAGGGGACTGGACTGCAGAAGTGTAGCTAGTGACTGTGACCTGGCACCTGGGGAGCGACGCAGATGCACTGCACGCTGGAGGGGCTGCAACGTCTGCCCCCCACCCCCGGTCCCGTGTGGTCAGCCAGGTAGGTGGCTCAGAGCAGCAGCGGCTGTGGGCCGGTGTAAGGGTGTTAGGTCTGTTGTGGGTGTGTTCACCCCAGAGAAGCTCTTGGGACAGACAAGATGAGCCACTCTGGGAGGGAGGGAGCAGGGAGGACCAGCTTGAGCACTGGTGGGAGCAGGCACCAGGGTGACAAAGCCCACAGGACTGCTTCTGGGACCCAGCCGGGCCCTGTGCCCCCAGACAATTCCCTGACAGCCCCACCCACAGCTGCGGCCACGGGCAGCCCTGGCTGGAGGAGGCTCAGGGAGCTGATAAGAGGAGAAAACCCCCCACCCCCAGAAGCCCCCTCTATGCCCCCCCAGGGATGGTGCGCTCACTGAAAAGGGGTAGAGACAGGGTCCCCTCACCCCTGGTGGGAGAGGCCAGCCTGAGGAGCAAAGGTCCCCCTTCCCCATCCCACCCCACCCCCTTGCTCTGCCCCATGCACTGTGGCCAGCAGCCTGGGCCTGGGGGTATACCTTTCAGCCCCTGGGTGTCCATCTAGGGTCAGGACCAGCCGGTGGGATGGAGCAGGGCCTGGGAGGGGCTGTGGGTAGAGCCCAGCAGGATCAAGGACATGGAGGTGGCTGGGAGGGCCACACCACCGTTCCCTGGGAAGCCTGGTGGTGTGGATGCGACCCCCGTACCCCGACAGGAGGCCCTGGCCTCTCCCAGCCACACGCAGGTGAGGACGCCAGCCCAGCCTTTAGACAATAGTTTATTGTAGACTCAGCCTCCACTCTGGCCCAGGGTTCCAGTGGCTGCTGGCCAGGCAAGGGCACGTCGGGGTCCCCCAGTGCCCACCGCCACCCTCCAAAGCCTGGGCCAAGCTGGGACCAGACGTGCTAAGGAGGGGCTGCACAGCACGGTCTCCCTGCAGGCACAGTGGGGCAGTGGACGTGGGTGACGATCACCCACCACAGTTCTACTCTACCTGTGTTATTGCATTTATACGCTTGTTAGACTTGGAGGACGCTGGGCGAGGCAGGAGGGGCCGGCTTCAGGGGCCGGGCAGGTCCTGGGTGCTCACCCCCTCCCGGCCAGGCTCTCAGCTGCCCCCAGGATGACTGCCGTAGGATGGGGAAGGGGCTCAGGGCAGGAAGTGAGGTGGGTGGCCCCAGCCTCAGGAGCTCCCCTGGGCCACAAGCTAGAAGGTAAACTGTGGGAGTCCCTCCAGAGACTAGCCTTTGGGCCATCTGCCCAGCTAGGGCACAGGTGACAGGCGGAGATGGCATGGAAGCTCTGCTGGGGTGACTGCCCACCTCACATCAGCCCCACTACAGACATAGACCTCCCCCCCCCCCCGCCCCCAGCTGCAAGCACAGAGCCACAGAGGGGACACTGAGATAGCCACACCCTTTAATGTCCCCACACAGGCTGGGCCCAGGTCAGAGCCCATCCTGGAGCCCTGCTGGCCTTGGGGGCTCCCTCCTGCCCTGGGGCCCCTTGAGACAGGCTGACACAGTGAGCATGTCCATGGGCAGGCAAACCACCCTCAGGGTCCACCCCTCCCACTACCCCCAGGTGCCTGTGCCCTGAGCCCTCTACCCAATGTTGCAGCCCCGCCCTGTGCTGCTCAGTGACCCCTGGGCCTGGACTCCTTCTGCCAAGGAAGTTGGGGTGGGGGGAAGCGCTGGGGGCCAACCAGGGGGCTTGGCTTCCTCTGCCGTCTGTGTGTACGTGGGGCATGTCGGTATATGTGGTACCTATGGACGAATGGGTAGATAGCTGTGTGTGAATTCGGCATGCACTAGACTCCCAAGGTCTGTACGGGGACTGGCCGGGCCCCCACCTGGGTACCAGCCATCATTTTTTCCGGGCCAGGAAGACGGCACCAAGAATCAGGGCTGCGGCTGCCACAGCCACGCCCCCAGCCACTAGCAGGGGGGTCAAGTTCTCCAAGGGGCAGGGACCTCGGCCCCCTGGGCCCCCATCGGGGGCCTCGTCCTCCTCAGCCCCATCTCCAGGGCCCTTGGGCTCGGGGGTTGCATTGGGGCTGCTGGGGGCTGCAGGGGCTGGCTTCAGGTTGCTGTGGTTGTTGAGAAGGGCAGGGTCTGCCTTGGCCGGAGTCTTCTTGGCTGGCGGTGGGGTGGGGGCAGCCGGTGGCTCCTGCTTCTCCACTTGGGTGTCCTTCTTCCCAGACTTGGCCGAGGGGGCTTTCCCATCTGCAGCCGCGGGGCCTCTGACCTCCGCGGCGGCCTGGGGCACCTTGCTGTCGGGCTTGGGGCTGCTGGCCGGTTTTCCTCTGGGCTCCATGGCGGAGGTGCGGGCAGGCTGACGGCGGTGTGTGTGGACAGGTGGGTGGATGGACCACAGCAGCTCAGGACAGCCCGCCTCTGGGCATTACTTGGGCCTAAAGGAAGACACAGTGAGGCCTCCTGTCCAGCCACCACCACCTTGTCCCCGTGGAGACACTGCCCAGTTCTCTCCCAGGGCCTGGCCTCTACCCACCCCAACCACTCTCTGAGAAGCCCCTCCAACCACATAAGCAGGGGCCCACACAGCTGCAGGGATGGGGGAGACCAGCCAGAGGCCACAGTTTCTCATCTGCAGAGCGGTCTTGCCCACAAGTGTGCTGTGTCCATCACAATGGCCCAGGGCAGGCGGGCCCTGACAGGGGAGTGAGAGCCTCCCCAGCCCTGAGGAGGGTATGTGGTCAGGGGAGAGGGGCAGTGGAGGTGGGGGAGGTGGGGTGCTGGGCAGAGCCAGCCGTGTATCCTCAGGAGGCTGGAGGAGCCAGGAGAGCAGTGACAGGCTTCCAGGCAGGCCATCTACCCCTCCCCAGCTCCTGGCGCCTACCCTTAACATGGGCCTCACCTGCTCCAGCTCAAGGGCAGGGCGTCCTTCCTGAGCTGGAGGCCGCGCCTGCCTCTGGGGGCAGAGGGGAGCCCTGGCCTTAGCCTGGGGTGGGCCCACACCCTGTGAGTCAGCCTCAGCATCTGGGCCAGGCAGAGGATAGGGGTCTGAGCTGTAGGAAAGGCCTGGACCCCATCCTTAATGTCCAGGGTGGGCAGTCAGGGAGCAGGCTGGGTGCCTAGCCACCCTGGACCACAGTCGTCCCCATGCCCTGCAGACCCAGACACCATGTGTCTGTCTCACCCCTGGTAGGGTGTGAAACCCCCACCCCTGCCCCCAGGGAGAAGGGTCTGTGGCAGCCCAGGTTCCTCACGCTGGCCTGCTGGCTGGGCACACTAACCACACAGAAGGTTGCCTGAAGGTCACAGCATGATGGGGGTGTCCCAGGGAGCCCCAGCAGCCTCTCACCTCCTGCCGTTTCCGAGGGGCACCCACCTGCTGGGCACCAAATTTTCAAAGGGTAGGTGATCTGCTTCCCCCCCACCTACCCTCGGTTGTTTTTAACTCACACTGACGTCACCTGGCTGCCCCCTCCCCCTCTCCAGGGCTGCTGATGACCTTCAAGGAGGGGAGCCGCTGCTTTGCCCTGCGGGCCCCGGCGCCCCCATCCCGCCCTGGCCCCAGGCCTCGGAGGCCCTGGCCGCCTTACGCTGCTGCTCCCGGCGTTCCCACCTCGGCGCTGCGCGCTCTCCGCGGGGCCAGGGCAGGCGGAGGGCGGCGGCTGCGGATGCAAGGACTGGGAGTTTCCCACAATGCAGTGCTCGCGGCGCCGGACGTGGGGGCGGGGCCGCATCAGCGCCGGCTCCGCCCTCCCTCTGGCGCTGCGGCGCCCGGGGATGACTAGGGACTCCGGGTGGTGGGGGTGGGGGGGTGGGGGGGTGGGGGGGGGCCCACACCCAGCTCCGCTTTTAATCCCAAGGGTGGTCTAGGGTCAGGCAGGTCAGGGACCCAGGCTGCACGAAGTCGGGAGGCTGTTCCTCCCAGGGCCCCTCCAGGCCAGTGTGCCCATGGGCGGGTGGGTATGTGGACCCAGGTCGGCAGGGAGGCAGCCAGATAGGAGAAAAGGGGCCGCCCTTCCCCCCAGCCCCTAACAGAGTCTCAGAGAGGAGGCGTCTACTTAGAATATTTATTTCTCTTCTTACATGACAAGACACCAAAAGTCACTTCTTAAAACTCCTCAAAAGAAAAAAAATATAAATCTGTAAGCAGCAGCAGCAGCTTCCAAGGTACAGATGTGACAGGAGCAACCGTGAACTGGGGGCCGGGCCTGAGCCCCCAGGTAGTGTTGCTGGGAAGGGCCCTCCTAGGAGGGGGCCTGGGTGGGGGGACACAGCACCAGCACGTCAGGACCAATCACCGACAAGATCACGTGGGGCAGGGGTCTGCCTCGGTTCACAACGTGGATGAGTCTGGAAGCTGGGAGTGTAGAGCTGTACAGTATGGTTGGGGGCCTGTGCGGAGGCCCAGAGAGCGGAGTGTGCCCCGAAGGAGCAGCTCCCAGCCCCCCACTGCCACCCCCGCAAGCAGAGGAGGTGCCCCCAGGCTCCATGCTGGCCGCTCTAGGACCCGGGGTGGGGGGTCTCAGAAGAGGGGTCAGCTGAAGGTGCAGCAAGAGGGGCTAGGCTGGAGAAACCAATTCCTGGATGAGGTCCGCGGGGGGCCGAGGACGCGCACGGCACGCACACGCATGCGCACGCTGCCCGGCCGTGTAGGGGAGAAGCAGCGGCGCCCACTGCCCCAGCCCGGAGCCAGCTCCGCACACCCACACGGACCTCACGCGCTCCGGGCCCCAGCCTGGGGGTGGGGGGCGGGGGCACAGGAGCCCACCAGGACGGATGCTGGGTCCCACAGTGGCGGGTGGGTGTTTCCTGGGACTCAAAACTCAGTGTGACCCCACCCCCACCCCAAGCCTGGGATTCCTGACTCAACATGGGGGGCAGGAGACCCCGATCCTCCTGCAAGGCTGGCTGAGGTGAGAAGAGCAGCAGGGGGGGTCTGGACTGCTGGACGGAGGGCTGGACGGAGGAGCCACTGTGCTCGGCAAGTTAATAAATAGGTTTGTGCGGGGTCCCCTCGGTGGACTAGGGGGCGTGCCTCGGGGGCGCAGTTGGCAGCCTGGAGGGTAGGGTCCAGCTTGCCCTGCCCACACCTGGGGGCCCCCAGCCCAGAGACCAGCTCTGATCCTGGGGTGTTCAGGCCAGGTGGGAACTGGGGTGGGGCTGGTTCCAGGAATGTAAAGATTTCTGCAGTTTCTACATAAATAAGACATTGATCCCAGGGGTTGTGCGGGCAGGACCCCTCAAGGTCCGTGTGTGTGGACACTGCACTCCTTCTGTTGTCTCCCCATCCACGTGGGGAGGAGCAGGAAACACACTCCCTTGCTCAGTCTTGGCCCCCGCCCCACTCTTGTCCTGCTGGGTGTGGGCAAGGGGCAGTGGCGCTCAGGGCTGGGGGCGCTGCAACAGCCCCAGGAGGGTCTCCGCGATGCCCAGGAAGTAGACCACTTGGGCGATGCCAAACAGCGGGGCGATGACCAGGGCACGGCAGTACGCGCCCTTCAGGAAGGCCGAGGGGCCTTCGTCCCGCAGTATCTTCCTGTGGGAAGAGGGGGTCAGGCTGGACCAGCCCCAAGGCCCCCACCTGCCCCAGGGCGGCAGGACCTTACCCACCTGGCACAGTCCAGGAACCCCGAGTAGGTGTCCTCGTTGACCCCGCGCTGGAGAGACTGCAGCCGTGTCTTCACCACTGCAGGGGGCGTGCGCATCAGCGTGGGGGTCCGCTCACCTGCAGCCCCACCCTGAGCACCCACCTCCAGCCCGGGGCCTCACCACTGACCATCACAGGGGTTGACTGCCACAGCAGCCGCACTCCCGGCCACACAGCCAGCCAGGAAGGACACGTAGAAGGGCGATTTCTCCCCGGACGCCGGCTGGCCCAGCTGGTTCAGGTTGGCAAACAGGGGGAAGTAGACGATGGAGAAGGGGACGTCCCTGTGGGGGCAGGGGGTGGTGACCAGGAGGTGTGGGGTAGGAGCCGGGCCTCTGTGCGCCCTCCCCCAGCCCTGCCTGCCCCTCCCACCTGAGCAGCGTGGCCCCCAGTCCCTTGTAGAGGCCGGCAATGCCATGGCTCCGGAGCAGGTCCCGGGTGAGCTGGGTGGCCGTGGGCCGAGTTGCGGCCGGAGCCTCCACCGAGGGCTGGGCGCCCCCCTGGGTTGGCAGCTGAGCCTGGGCAGCCAGTATCTTTCTCTGGGCCGCTGGGGAGAGAGGGGACAGGCCTGCTGGCTCTCCATCCCAGGGCAAGGTGGCGACCAGGGACGGGGCCCGCCTGTCACCCCCACACTCTCACCGATGCGGCCAGCATCCTGCAGCTGGATCTTCAGCATCTCCATGGGGGTGGTCACGATCACCTGGCAGGTGCCAGCCCCACAGCCCGCCAGCATCTCCTTGTACAGGGTCAGCTTCTGCCTGCAGTGGGGCGGGTAGGGGTCATGGCGAAGAGTCAGAGGACCTCGCCACCCAGAGTGCTGCCCACTGTGCACAGGGGAGAAGGGGGACAGGAGCAGACGCAGCGCTGTGCGGGGTGTAGCACCCCCCAGCCTCAGACACCCCTCCAGGCCCGCAAGCAATGGGCACCAAGCCCGACAGACAGATGGCCCCACGGCAGGGCCTGGAAGGGCAGTGGGGCCTTCTCAGGCAAAGAGAAATGGAGAAGCTAGGGGTCTCTGGGGTCCCAAGGGGCTACCCTTCCAGCTCCACCCTCCCATGACACAGGAAGGCTGGTCAGTGCCCCCAAATGCCAGCCTACAAGGGTGACAGGCAGTGGCTGGGGGCCAAGGACCCCTGGGGGCCTGAGGGCCACTGACTCACCATCTGCCTCACTCCTCCCACAGCAGGGGCCAGGGAGGACGGAGGAGGAGGAGGAGGAGGAGGAGGAGGAAGCACACAAGGTCAAGGTAAGCTGTGGCAGGGCGGAGCCTCTGTCCTTAGCCTGCAGGCACAGACCCTCCCGTCATGACCTTGGCTCCCAGCAGCCCAGCAGAGCCAAGCCCCTCACCCGTCCTTGGAGAGGTGATATCGGAAGAAGTCATTGGCTGCCAGCTTGATGGCCTTCTCAGGGGTGACAAGGGTCAGGTTCACGGCAGCTCCTGTGGGCACACAGTGGGGGGCGGGCACAGGCAGATCAGTGGTCTGGGCCGGAGAGGCTGTGAGCCAGAACTGCCTCCCAGCTGGCAGAGGCCTCCCTTGGCGGCCTCCTCCTGCCCTCTCACCCACATTTGTGCCAGGCTGGGATGGGCCCCCGCGGGACGGGGCAGCGCCTCCTCTTCCAGGCACTCTGCTTGCCCGCCCCCGCCCCCAGTCCTCTCACTCCAGCCAGGTGTGCCTCCCTGAGGAACACCTCCGCTCGGGGACAGAACGTGTGGCTGTGGCGGGGGGCCCTGGTTGAGAGGACACAGGTGTGCGTGGCTGTGTCTAGCTGGGGTGGGGCAGAGGCCTGCGTCTAGGCAAATCCAGGCCTGGGCATTGTCTAAGCTGCTTTGCAGTGATGCTGCCACTGCCCCGCCCCCACACCCAGTCTCCCAGCACAGATGGGGTCCAGATGCCAGTCGTAGACAGTGTCCTGCCATGCTGAGAGCTGGCAGCAAGTGTGGGGGCGATGCCCGGGAGGAGGAGCTGCTGAGAACTGCCACTGCCCAGAGATCCCGCCCCCTGTCATCCAGCTCTCCCCACCCCAGCACCCAAGCCCTGGCCGATGGCCCCCATGGGACGCGCCCACACTTAAACACCAGCCCAGGCCTGCTGCCCTACCCTGTGTCCCCACCTGCCTCCCAGCCACCACGGTGGGACCCCAGCCTCACCGCGGTACATGCCGAAGTAGCCCTCAGAGCGGATGGTCTTGATGAGGCAGTCAGACCTGCAGCCAAGGGAAGGGGTGAGCCCTGCCCAGGGAGCAGCCCCCAGCGGGCCCTGCCCTCAGTCCCCTCTTGTTAGGCAGGGTGGGGGGACGCAGGAGCAGCACTCCAGCCCGGGCTGCACCCTGCCGCATGCCCAGTGGGCACTCACATGCTGGTGTACACACGCTGGCCATTCCGCTGGTTCTGCAGCCGTGTCTTGGCCAGGTCAATGGGGAACACGCAGGTGACCCCAATCAGCCCAGCGATGCCGCCATTGATGAGCTTGGCAGGCAGACTGTGGGCAGAGGGAGGGTCAGAACCTAGGCCCCCTGGGCCACAGGGCAGGGGCCTGGGGGTGGTGGAGGGGCGGCTGCCTGCTCACCTGATCTGCTTATCGGCCATTTACGTGGAGCCCACCCAGGTAGGAGCGGGGGTTGAGGCAGGAGGCGGGACGGTGGGCGGGATGGAGTGGAGAGGGGGCGTCCTCCACCAGCTGGGGGGAGTTCGGAAACCTCTGCGTCCTGGAAGGAAGAGGGGACCCGAGTCAGCGGGGAACAGGCCCCTCCCACACCGCCCAGGCCCCGAGGCGCCAACATGACCTGGGGGAGCAGCAAGGGGGGCGGTGCCGGCCACCCGGTTTCCCCTCAAGGTCCCCCACTGGCGGCCACATTGGTGTGTCCTCCCAGCACCTCGCTCACGCTCGTGCTCACGTGCACACCGAGCGAGCGCAGCCTTTAAAGGGACAGGCACGGGGGTGGGGGAGCAGGGACTGTCAGGGCGGGCCCAGGGAGCCAGCTGGGGGGCTGCAGCCCCCGCCCCCAACCTGAGCACAGGCACCCGGGAAGGCCCTCTTTAAGAAGGGGGCGGGAAGTGTCCCCAGGGACTCCTTCCTGGCACCCGGGGGCCCTCCCATCTGGGCTCAGCTCACGGCTGCCCAGGTAGGCGCTGCGGCCTCAGGTGCGGCCTCCGCTCCCATGGGCCCCCGACACCCGCTTCCCTCGGAGAAGCGCCCCTCTCTCCCACTCAGCCCTGCCCCCACCCTCCTCTCCACCCATCGCGGGAATTCCCGGACAGAAACCCACCAGGACCTGCGAGCGGAACCTCGGAAACCTCGGGGCCGTGTGGGGCACCGGGGCGGGCCGCCGGGAGGGGGACGGTTCCCTGCGGCTGATCTCCTGGCCTCACCAGGGGCAGGGCTGGGGCGCCAGAGACAGCCTCAGCGGGCTCCCGTTGGGGGGCACCGCCATCAAAACTGAGCTGCGGGGGCCTCCCGCCCCCGGCCCCCCCGCTGTCCCCGGCTAGCGCCCGGAGCAACACCACGCAGGGTCACCCAGCTGGCCCACACACGCCGTCTCTCTGAGCACTGGCGACCTTCACCTGCCCCGCCTTCCCCGCCCACCTGTCCCTTGCGTCCCTGCCGCCTCAGGTCTGTCGCCCCCGCTCACAGATCTCCTTCCTCTGAGCCGGCAGCCGGCGGCTCGCGGGGAGACCTAGCGGCCCAGGGAGGCGTGGCCTCGTGGACTGGCCGTGGGGATTGGCCTCCGGGCGGGGCGGGGCGAGCGGGGGGGGGGAGGGGAGGCTTTCCCTTTCTCTTTGGGCGCGTTGAGGTTCCCCGCAGCTGTGGGAGAAGGAATGAGGAGGGGTGTGACAGCTTGGGGGAGGCAGGGCCCGGCCTTGGAGCCCTCTCAGCCCAAGGGCAGCGGGTCCAGCTCGGACGGGCGCAGCCAAGCCTGGCTACACGCCCACCGGGGCGGCGGCCCCACGGGTTCCTGTCTGCAGCTTGCAGGCTGCCTGTCTAGGGCCCTGGACTCCTGAGGATGGGTCTCTCTGTACTCAGGCCTCCCCTGGGCCTCTACTGGGGAATGGGCACCATGGGGTGGGGATGGGCCAGGGCCCACGGGTGTCTGTGGGACCTGTGTGTCCACTGGGGGAAGGTCCATTTCCGGGAAACCTAGTGCTGGGTTTCAGAGGAAGATGCTCCTGTGCCCTGGAAAGGCCAGGGGCGAGGAGGCTGGCTGTCAGAGGCCCCTGGCTGCCACCCTAGACCTGCCCACCTGGCCGGTCCAGAGGTCATGGGAACCGACACTCCCAGAGCCCTCTGCCCTGCCAAGCCCTTGCCCCGAAAGCCCCCCACCCTCCACCCTGGGCCTCAGCGTCAGGGACCTGGTTCTGTGTGCAGCAGCCTGCAGAGAGGACTCTGACCTCTGAACTTCAGCCGGGCCTCTCCCTCCCAACCCCACCACCCGACCCTCCAGGTGTAGACGGGCCACCGCCAGTTCCCTTGGCCACCCCAGACCCACGGGGGCAGAGTCTACGTCCCTACTCTCAGCTTCTGGGTCCAGCCTGCCTCCCTGAGCCTCCTGTCTGGTGTTAGGGACACCTAGAGGATGGGGGTCTTGGGAGGCAGACAGACCATTAAGGTGGGGAGGGGAGCAGTCATCCCAGGAAGAAAGGCAGGCCCGGAGATCCCCGCCCCGAGAAGACAGTCAGCCCTGGGACCCCAGGCCACAGGCTGCAGGCTGGGGCTGGGGAGGTGGGACCAGGAATGGTGAGCATGAGGGGGCTCTGCCTGGGGAGGACTGGAGAGGCGACCCCCGGACCCTGGGCCCTCCTTTTCTGTCCTCACGCTGTGCTTTCCACGCCTCGCTTAGGAGACAGCTGTGGAGGGCCCACCCTTGCACCCCATGTTGCCATAGAAACCGGGCAGCCCCAGCAGGGACCCAAGCCCAGGGCTGGCAGCTTTCACTGTCCAAAATGAACTCTGGGCCAGGCAGGCTGTGGACAGCGCCAACAAGAGACCACCCACAAGAAGATGGCTCTGTTGCCAGAGCACCCCCACCCACCCACCCCGCAGGCAAAACCTTCCACAAATGAAGCCGCTGCGCTCCCCCAGCCCTGAGAGAGGCGATGGGGGTGAGGCTCGCAGTCCGGGACTGGCCATTCGCTCCCCATCCCGTCTCCCCCAGTCCCTTCCCGCTGGGGAGGCGCTTTCTGTCCTGTCGGCTAGAGGGGCCTCCACCCGCGGACAAAGGAAGTGCGTGGGGGCTGCGGGCTCTGCGCCGAAGCAGGCTCGTTCCCCTGTCCTGCTGGATGGGGTCCGGACGTGGCCCCAGGCGGCCACGCTGTCCTACGCCAGGCGATGGCGACTCCAGCCACGCACGTGTCCACACACGACCGGCGGGGTCCCACGTGTGCGCCGCACCTGCCCTCTGCTCCCTGGGTTTCAGCCCCAGGCTCTCACCCCGCGGCGACACGTGCACGGGGAGCGCGCCCGTCACCGCCGGGGCCGAGCACGGCCTCCTACACCCGGGCAGCAGCAGATCCGAGCATCCGCCGACCAGTGCCCCAGCAGAGCCGCCTCGTCTAGGCAGCTATCGCCTCCCCGGGCCGCCTCCGCGCCCCTCGCACCCGCAGCCCGACCGCACTCGGGTGCGCGCCGTGGAAGGGAGCGGCCAGCGGGGACTCACCGCGCTCTGCCACCGCCGCCGTGCTCGCCGCCCCGCCGTGCCGCGCACCCCGCTGCAAAGGCGCGTCGGCTCGGCGCCGCGCGCGCTCCGCCCCCGGCTCTCGGCAGCACGCGCGCTGCGGCGCCCCCTCCCGGCTGTCGTGGCCACGGCTCCCAGCCGGGCCGCAGCTCCGCGCCAGCCCGCGTCCTGGCCGGGCCGCGGGTCCCCAAAGTGCCTGCCAGGGCTGACACCCGGGGATTAGTCCCGTGGGGCCAGCGGGTGGCGGAGAGCGCTGGGACGATCGTGTCCTGCGGGAGCAGCATCCCAGGCACACGGGAGGGCTACCTCCAACAGGGCGGATGCACAGCCCCGCACGCAGGTGAATTTGCATCCCTGGCACTGCAGACGTTACTTTCTGTCCGGGGCTCCTGTCACTCGCAGGGAAAATGAGGGCCAACAGGAGGTGCTGGGCACAAGGGGGGCCAGGAGCAAGGGCAGGGGAGCCATGTGTGGGAGCTGTCCCCAGCAGGGACCAGGCCGCTGGTCTCCACCCCACAAACAAACCAAACTGAGTTCTGAGACAGTAGCCAAAACAGTGCATGTTTGCTACACATGGGGGGTCGTTGTCTCCCTACACCCGGAAGGCTTGACGGTAGGGGCCTCTGAGCCCCAGCCAGGGCATGTCAAAGGCCAGCCCAAGGTTGGCAGGGCCTAGGCCTGGGCCGGCTCTGGGGACCGTGATGCCGAAGGGCCAGGTGGGGCAAGGTCCCCGGGGGCCAGGCTTGTGCGCCGGATGCCATCCTGGTACTTGTGGCGGCCCAGCTCCAGGACGGCCTGCACCTCTTCGGCCACATCCCGCCGGTCGCTCTGCTCCAGGGCCTGCACGAGGAGCGCCACGGCCCCTGGCTGCCCAGCCTGGCGCTCAGCCCAGGAGAAGAGCATGTGTCGGATCTGCCCATCCAGGTCATCCCTGGGGAGGGGGCGTGGTGACTGAGGGGCGCAGCCCAGGACCACCACATCCAGGGTCCTGCTCGCCCTCCCACACACATGGTGGGACTCTTGCTCCCTGGGCCAGGTATGTCCAGACCCTCTCCTTCCTGCCTGTTAACGCTGCCCACACCAACCCTGGACGGAACTTTGGCTGAGCCCTGGCAGTGGGAGGCTCCAGGGGACCCACCGGAACTCATGCCGGATGCGCTGTAGCTCCTGGTAGGACATGCCCAGGTGCAGGGCCACAGCCGGCCAGTCAGGGCCCAGGCGCCCGGCCACGTTCAGCAGGTTGCTCTGGGTCAGGAAGCCGGTCTCGGCATCACCCAGGTTCAGAGGTGCCAGAGAGAGGCTGGCCCTGTGTCCTGGCCCCGCAGAGCCCCGCAGCCTCTGTGGGAGGAATGGGTACAGTGAGCCCCACCCCTGCCCCCTTCACACACACCCCCACCCCCCGGTGCCCGGGCCACACCGGCAGCTTGATGGGCAGGGTGGCCATCCACAGGGTGTCCGCGCCCTTCCTCTGCCGGGCGGCCTGCGCCTCCTCAGGCACCTCGTCGGGCACTGCTCCCCGATAGAAGGACACCTGGGGCAGGATGAGGTGGGGTTCAGGGCTCCGGCCTCTCCCAAGCAGCCCCGGAGGCCCCACCCCGTCAGCCCACCTGTCCCCGCACGGCCTGAGCCCGCCGGTCCAGGGTGGTGGTCACATACACCTCCTTCACGTTCTTCAGGTGTGAGTAGAACACGAAGCACACCCTGCCCTCCACGCAGTCTGGGCGGTCTGGGGGTGGGGGCACTCAGCAGTGAGCCTGGGGCAGACCCCGAGTCCCCCCTCCTGGGGCAGGGGCAGGGGCATACCAGCATCCACGTCAATGCCCCTCTCAAAGGCGGCGAAGAATCTCTCGCCCTCGAACATCTCCACTGTGTCAGAGGGCTCGGGGCCGCGGTACCGCTCCAGCAGCCGCCGCAGGGTGGCGTCCACCTGGGGGCAGCCCTGGGCTCAGATCCTGACGCCCGGCACCCCGCCGCCTGGCACCCCGCCGCCCCCAGACCCCCGGGCCCACCCACCTTGTTGCCGGGCAGACACTGCAGCAGGACCTGCTCCGGGTCTCTGCGCCTCTGCAGGGCGATGAGGTTGACGCGATACGTCCGCAGGCGCCGCCAGGCCTTCCCCGCCAGGTGCCCCACGCAGGCCTTGGTGGTGTACCAGAGCCAGTACCTGGGAGTGGGGCGTGAGATGGGGCAGCACATGGGGTGGGGGGCGGGGTGGGGAGGGGCAGGGCACACTGGAGGGGATACTGACCAGGAGAAGTGCGTGACCTGGAAGCGTGCGTACAGGTGGGTGAGCTCCAGAGCCACCTGAGCTGTGATGTCATCCCAGGTAGCTGTGGGAGGGGCCCGGTACAGCAGGTGCAGGCAGGAACGGTCCAGGCTTAGGCCTGGGGACAGGAGGGGGACAGTTGGGACCTCCTGGCCAGGGCTCCCCTCCTGAGCAGGACCTCCCACCCCATGGCCACAGGTCCAGCCATGCCCCACGGCCTCCTCCTACCTGTGATGCCAGGGGGCAGAGGCAGCTGCACGATGACAGGCCGGAGGAAGCTGAAGGGGCTGCTCTGGGAGAGGCAGAGCAGGGGACTCACGGCCGCCCCGGGCTCCTGCAGCAGGGTCTGCAGCTCCTGGCCCGCCACGTGCACCACCTGGGCAGATGGGCCGCCTCAACACTCACCTGTGTGCCAAGGCACCACCCCCCACCCTTGGCCGTTGCCCTGCCTTTACCTGCATGCGGACGTGACGAGGTTCCTCAGTGGCCCCAGAGGGAAATGTGACCTTGACTCCAGGATACCCCGAGGAGAACAACGATGTCCCCTCTGGTGGCACCAGGCAGGCGTTGGACACAGGACGTGAAACCACAAGGAACCATGAGAAGTGGGGTACCTGGCAGTGAGCCCAGAGCCGCTGGGCATGGCAGGTGGGGCGAGAGGGCACAGGGTCAGAGGGGAGTCGGGGTCGGCGGAGACACTCCGCAGGGCTTTGTCCCCGGTGGCCTGGATGGCCCTCACCTTCGGGGCCTCCTCCTCCTCCTCCAAGCGGGTCTCCAGGTCACTCCAGCTGGTGTCATTCAGGGTCCTCACCACCACCTCACGGCAACGCCGGGCCCGTGGGCGTACAAACAGCAGCCACAGGCCCACCTCCTGCCGCGCAAGGGGGTGTGAGCACCGGTGCCACATCGGGCCCTGCACACCTGCCCCCCGACCTACCCTGGACGTGCCTGCTGGAAGGCCACCCCATGGGGCTGCAGCTCCAAGACACCGCTGAGCAGGGTGTCATGGGGACCCAGGGGGACGAGGCGTGGCTCCGGCAGCCACAGTCGATAGTGGATGGTGACAGAGGTCGCAGTGGCGCCGGCGGGGAACTGCATGCGGACACCGCAGGCCAGGGTCACAGAGCAGCCTTGGGGCGTCACCAGGAAGCTGAGTGGGGACAGGGTGGGCATCAGGTCAGACGCAGAGGGGCCTGCATGTCTGAGCCTGGCTCCCCTGGGGACCCTAGGAGAAGACCCCCACACATGCATAAGGTGCCCAGGCAGGGACAGCAGACCCCCTTCCCCCACCCCCACACCTGTCCAAATCTGAGGTCAGGAACAATCTGGGCATTTTCGGGACCACGGGTGCCCCTGTGGAAGGACAGGCAGGTTGTTAGGATGGTGACGGTACCTGTGTCCTGTCTGTGGTCCGCCCTCCCCAGCAGCAAGCCTACCTGGGGGACTTGGGGAGTCTGGCAGAGCCTCGCCCAGGGGGTTCCCCTGCAAGTGCACAAAGGGGGCGTCTTGCAGCTCGGGGGGCACGTTCCGGAGCTGGTTGTCCCTCAGGTCCAGTCGGGCAAGCAGTGGGAGGCGGGCCAGGCCAGCAGGCACCGAGGCCAGGAGGTTGCTGTGCAGAACAAGGAGGCGCAAGGAGCGCAGCCCCGCTGTGGGCAGGCACTGGCTTAGGGCCAGCAGAGGACCCCTCAGGGCCACCCTGGCCCCAGAGTGCCAGGCCAGGTTGGGGTGCTCGTGCTAGGGCCCCCAGGAAGCCCTTTGGTGGCTGCCCCGTGGCCAGACACAAGGAGCCTCCAAGGCCAGTAAGGAGCAAAGGCTCAAAGTGCGCTGTGCCCCATGGACGATGAGAGCGCCCACATGAGGGGGGAGCCTGGGCAGCGGCTGGGCGCCACTCCCCAGCAGGCTCCTTGAGCCACGGAGGGCACGGCTGGTACTTACCCAGGGAGGCCGGGAGGCTCTGCAGCCGGTTCGAGGCCAGATGGAGCTCAGTGAGGCTGCTCAGGCCTCCAATCTCAGGGGGCAGAGTGTCCAGAAGGTTCTCTGAGAGGTCGAGGCGCTGCAGGGAGGACAGGGCCCCCAGTGCCGCGGGCAGCGCTCGCAGGTTGTTGTGGGTCACAGCGAGGAAGGTGAGGGCGGGCAGGGTCCCCAGAGCCGCAGGCAGCTCTGAGAGGTGGTTGTGAGACAGCAGCAGGACCCCCAGGCCACGCATCTGCAGGATGCAGGCTGGCAGCGTCTCCAGGCTGTTGAAGCTCAGATCCAGGTGGACCAAGTCAGCCAGGCCACTCAGGCTGGCAGGCAGCGTGGTCAGGGAGCCCCGGAGGCAGGCACCCAGTGCATCCCGGCGTTGCCCACCTGGGAAGGGGGAAGGCAGAGGTGGCCCCCACTCCCCAGTCCCAGCTGCATGGAGGGAGGCACAGAACTCCAGGCCAACCCCACCCAGGCAGGGACAGACAGCTGCAGACACTGGAGAGATACCAGAGATGGAGGGAGGCAGGGACCGAGACTGCAGGCTCATCTCAGCGGACAGCTGTCACCCATGACCCGCCCCAGGAAAATCAAGCACACTGGGGTCTGCTGGGAGACCCCGCTGGGCAGCTGCAGGGTCCAGGAGCTGGGGCTCAGCCAGCGTCACATTCGGGGAGGAGGCTTGAATAGAGCTGTGCAGGAAATAGTGATGGGGCTGGGTCCCAGAAGCAGGGGCAGGAGCTAGAGGTGGGACCAGGGGGGGCTCACCTTTAAGGACCAGGGAGCGGAGGTGTGGCAGGCTCCTCGGCACCCGGGCCAGGGTGGCCTCCAGCAGCCGAGGGTCCTCGTGGCCACTCAGCTGCAGGAATGCCACCTCCAGCAGCTGAGGGGGCTGCTGGGCACACAGGTGCAGCAGCCGCTGGCAGCCCCCAGGGTACAGGTCCAGGCTCAGCCGGTTCCCGGCCAGGAGAGGGGGCGCCCTGGGCCACGCATCCCCAGTATCTGCAGCATCTCCTGCAGCATCTCCCGCAGCAGCCAGCTGGGGCTCCAGCCCCTCCTCCAGTGCAGCCATCGCCCACCGGCCGTCCTCGGGGGCCAGACATGTCCCAGCCTGCCAGACAGGCCTGCTCAGGCAGGGCCCAGGGAAGCTGCAGAGGCAGGGCGAGGAACAGGCGTGGGGCTGGACCCTCCTCCCAGCAGGGACGCTAGCTAAGGGGAGCCCTTGGGCCAGGCCAGCTGGTGCACAGATCCCAGAGCCCAGGCTCCATGGGTCATCGCTGAAATGGGGGTGGAGAATGGGACCCCATGGCTGGGAGGGCAACAGGCAGGGAGAGCCCGGTGTGCAGAGGAGCCTAGGGGCCCTGGCTGGGGGGAGGAGGGAGGCTTCACTTCGAATTCTGGAAATTTGGACAAGGGACCCATAGAGTTGTCAGGTCACCCTGCTGTCCCCCCTCCCCTCCTGGGACAGGAGTCCTGGGTCCAGCCCTACCTCCAAACTTCACACTCATCAGCTTTGACAGGAGGTCGGGGACTCTCATTTACCACAAGGGGGCGGTGGCCATTTATGTCAAAGTGAACGTGAGAGAGGGGACCTGGGGTCTCTGTCCCTGGGCGGCCTCAGGGTCCTGGACCCCACTTCCTGACCCCTGTTGGAGGGCTCTCCCACCGCTTCGAGTTCATACGTCGGTCGGCAGGGGACGGCGGTGCACGGCGCATTCCGGGTTCCCGGGGCCTCGAGGCCGGTCCCGGCCCGGAGAGCGCACCATTGCCCCGACCCCGCCGTCCCCACGGCCCCTGCGGCCGGCGCGTACCTGCGCTCCAGGGCCGCGCTGTCCCCAGTGCCAGTGCCATCTCGGTGCGCGCTGCGCGCCCGGGTTCCCGCCGGCGCGTTTCCGGGCGGGCCGGGACAAGGGCGACGCCCCCCTCCAGTCTCCGCCCCGTCAGAAAGCGCCTGTGGCTCCGATTAGGGTCAGCGAGCCAAGGCCTCGGGGTCCGTCCCCGCCGCGCCTGCCCTCTGCCGACCTGCACCCTGGAGACGAGGACCCCGACCCCATCTGCCCCGCCGACAGCCCAGCTGCCCCCAGCTTTCTGTTAGCCCGCATCCCTCTGGGCTGGCCAGTCACCCTCATGAGGAGGGGCCGCTGTGCGCGCCAGGAAACCCGCGTTTTTAGAGGTCGGGCGGGGGGGGCTTTGGGGGCTGATCGCTACTGCTGCTTCACACCCATCCTGGCCAGAAGCCAGAGCTCTGAGACTGTGTCCTTCCGCTGCTGCCAACACCACCATGCCCTCAGGCCCAGCAGAGACCGGACCCCAGCTCCAATGACCCTACTTCATAGGCGATCACTCTGGCCCGGGTGCCCCCGCAGTAGGCTTCTACACATGCTGCCTCCATCGAGCTTGGTCTGCACCTCACAAGGGAGGAAAAAGAGGCTGGAAGGGATCATTTAGGCCAAGGCCACAGAGCTGGTGAGTGCCAAAGCCAAGAACCTCAAACCCGGACTGTCTGACTCTCAAGAGAGACTCGCCGACCTGTGCTCATTCACCCCACTGAGCAGGTGTTCTGTAAAGGAAGAACACATCCAGTTATCTCTGTTCCGCCCCAAATCATATTGTGGGCACCCTCTTTCCTCCACCTCCCCAGCTACCTGACCCCTGTGCCCCTACTAGGGGGGCAGTTACAGCCAGACCCCCATTCTCCCCAGCTCCTGCTCCCTACATTCCCACAACTGCCAGAAGAACTTTTTTTTTTTTTTAGGTGACAGTAGTACACTTTATTATGTATTGTATATAGATTCATAAAATAAATTCCTCAAGTTTAATTGCCCCTATAAGGTGAACTATCAAATGAAACTAATAAACACAGGCCTCTGAGATAACAAAACCATATACTATAGAAATCTAAATTGCATTCTCATGCAAAAAGTTTATTATTTTCTGCTGACATCGAAAGTGCATTTTCTCAGCTAAAGAACCAATCACAGGAACATTAGTCAGCTTTAAAAAGGAATGAGGAGTTCCCTGGTGGTGTAGTGGCTTAAGGCTTCGGCGCTGGTGCTGTCAACGCTGTAGCCTGGGTTCGATTCCCAGCCAGGAAACTACCCACATACCAAAACAAAAACAAAAACACAAAAAACAAAACAAATAAAAAGGAATGAAATTCTGACACCGGCGACAACATGGGTTAACCTTGAGGATGTTATGCTGAGTGAAACAGGCCAGACATAAAGGACAAATATTGTATGATTCTGCTTTTATGAGGTCCCTAGAGGAGATAAAGGAAAATGATGGGCCCTAGGAGCTGGGGATGGGGAGCTATTGTTTTCACAGGCGTGGAGTTCATTTTGGGAAGACGAAAAAGTTCTGGAGGTGGATGGTGGGGATGGTTGCACAACATGAATGCACCTAATGCCCCTGAGTTGTATGATTTAATTGGTAAATTGTATGTATTATTTTCCACTTAGAAAAATAAAACAAAACCCCAAGCCACCAATCGTATCATGCCACTTCCCTAATGATTGCAATAAAGTGCCATCCTTGCCAGGATCGTTTCCCCACCCGACCAGCAAAATCATACAGTAATTGTCCTTTACGTCTGGCCTATTTCCCTCAACAGAATGTCCTTAAGGTCCACCCATGTTGTAACCAGTGTCAGCCCTTGAGCAAGAAAATCTTTCTGCGCTCCTGAGCCACTTTCTTTGCTCGAGCCCGCTCCTAACTCTTTGGAGTGTACTTTCTCCTCAATAAACTATCTGTTTCACCACTTTAAAAAAAAGAAAATCTTTCTATGCCTGGCCTCCTCTATAAAATGGGGTTAATGACATTGAGGTCACCCAGGGCGACTGTGTGGTTGGCGTTAGCACACCAATGCTTTATGCACTACGCTCGGGGCTCGTTTTGTTGTTAGAGCCTCCTACAGGCAGGCTGCTGCCTCTGGACCCATCTCCGCCTGGTGCTCGCCCCAGATCTTCGCAAGGCCGACTCCTTCTCATCTTCCAGCTCCATGTCACCGCCTTATCCCTTCAGGGTCTAGCTCAGCCTGGGACAGCCTCGTTCATTCACTTTGTGTGTCGTCGCACTTGAACCTAAATTGCGAAGAAGCAGGGTCAGGCCTGTTCCCTCCCAGGACGCAGGCCTGCAGCAGGGTCCAATGCGGAAAAGTGAGTAATAAGTGACATGTGATGTCCGCGTGCACCCTGAGGTCTGTTTCCAGTCGACCAGACCAGAGCACCGCAGGGGAGCAGCCACTAGGGCCCAGGCGGCTCTGGTGCGCGGTGTGAGCGCGACATGCGGCTCGCCCACCTCAATGGGTCCCGCTGGGTATGGGCGCCAGCGACCCTGACAAACATCGGGCCTCTGTCCCGGCAGCCGAGAACAGCCGGAAAGACGAAAGCGCAGCGGCCAAACCCGTGGAGAGTCCGTGGAGTCCACGTGAAACACTCACAGGCGGCGGCGCACCCGTGCTTCCGGCAGCGGTGCACTGTGGGATTAGTAGTTCGACGGCTGCGTCGGCCACTTCCGCAAAAAAGATGCGTCGCGGGCGGGGCTGCCACGCTGCATGATGGGAACGTGTAGGCCCAGCATGGTATGAAGAGAGAAACACTCCACTTCGGGCTCGTGACCCGCTTCATTTCGCCGCCCCAGGAGCTTGGGAGGGACACTCGCTCCACAAGAAGGCGGCCCCCAAACTCCCTTCGCCTTTGTTGTGGTGGCTGCGTGACTGGACGCAGTGACCGAGCGCCTCGTGACGTCACTCGGAGGCGCCGACACGGGGCCCGGCGCGCGGGTCCAGGAGGCTGCTGGGTAGTGGATTACCCCTCCCCCTCGCGCCGGCGCCTTCCTTTCCCTTCCGGACGCTGCCGAGGTCGCACGCGTGAGGGCTCTTCGCCGCCGCCGCCGCCTCCGAGTGAGTGGGGCGGCCCGGCTAGGCTCCAGGCCGGGCGGGGGCTCTAGGGAGCGGGCGGGGCGGGGCACGAGCGGGCCTCGGTAGGGATCCCTGGGCTGGGCCACGCGCGGCCACGCTAGGGCTGCGGTGGAGGTAAGAGGCCTCTGGGTAACGCCACGGTCCTTTCTCCTGGTCTCAGGATGCGCTACGTTGCCTCCTACCTGCTGGCCGCCCTCGGGGGTAATGCATCCCCCAGCGCCAAGGACATCAAGAAGATCCTGGACAGCGTGGGCATCGAGGCGGACGACGACCGACTCAATAAGGTAGCCGCCCCGCGGGGCTCCGGCCCGCCGCGATACGCTGCTCATAGGGGCCCTTCTGCGCGACCCGAGTTTTAATTTTGGGAAAGTGGTTTGGGAGAAACTTATGCCAACCCACGTCCCAAGGAAGCAAAGGTGGGTGTGAGGCGAAGCGGTTCGGTAGAAGCACATCGCAGGTCTCATGTAACTTAAAGTTACTTAGTGACTTTTTCTAAAAAAACGTTAAGGGGAAAGTATCTTAAAGCCATTCTCTATCATGCAACTTAACAATGTCGTTTTGACACGCAGCGGACATTAACAAAGTTTTCCACCCTTTTCTTAGTAGTAAGTTTTAGAAATGTGCTGTGAGTTCCCATTTGTAGTGTCTCAGTCCAGAGAACCCTCGTGTGGATAACAGTGTGCTGGACAGCCCAGGCTTGGAAGCTTCAGGGCATTTTCTGAGGTCGTGCCCCCGAGGCCAGCCCTATCCTGGCTGCAGAAGGTGAAGTTCAGACAGGGAGGGTCTTTGGTAACTGCTGGTTGTGGTTTTTCTACTCTAGGTCATTAGTGAGCTGAACGGAAAAAACATCGAAGACGTCATCGCCCAGGGTGAGATTGTGCAGGGCACATTCCTGTTCTTGGTCCATCCTAATCCCTGCTGGTCAGCCCGTGACTTGCCAGGTTTCGCTTGTGGACCAGAGCACCCTAGAAGCCTCGCCCAGAGGAGTGAGCACCACTTCTGTGGGCTCATGGTGCGAGTGCTTCTGGACACTTGGGGGCAGGGCACTAGGGGGCGCCCTGCTCTCCCTGGGCCTGGCCGCCCTGCCTGCAGTGGTGGGGGCACTGAGCCTTTGTAAACAAGTCTGGCCACATACTTTCTCTATTGGGGGTGGGGTGCAGAGACGGAGGTGTCAAGGATAATCACAGGCCCCTGCCCCCCCCCCCCCCCCCCCCGCGATGAATTGTTTGCTGGTGATGTCAGGCTGGCATTTATGGGACTTGTTTGGGGCAGCCTTTCCCGTCCCTGGGCACGTGTGTCAGGCCAAGGACAGAGCTCAGCAGACACTCTGAACTCACTGCTGGGGACAAGTATCTGGGCAGCGGTCTTGGTCCCTTATTGGTCATAAACATGTTTGTCCAACTTGACTCCCAGGTGGAATGTCGTCGCCAAGCTTCTTCTGGGCTGATTCCTAGAAGCCAAGTTCCCAGATAGGAGGGGTGCGGGGAGGGGTGCATGGCAGAGCCTTCTGTCTGGGGGAATGGATGTACTTAGTGGCTGGCCCAGTACCTGAGGCAGGTGTCTCTTCACTTGTGAAGTAGCCTTCAGGCTGAGCAACTGCTCTGGCCTCACTCCCTTCTCTTGTTTCCATAGGAATTGGCAAGCTGGCTAGCGTTCCCGCTGGCGGGGCTGTGGCCGTCTCTGCTGCCCCGGGAGCTGCAGCTCCTGCTGCTGGTTCCGCCCCGGCCGCAGGTAAGTGTAGTCTGCCTGCTGTTGCTGCACGTGCCTTGGGGCCCTGGGAGCCTGGCCTGCACTGCAGGCCTCGCTCACCATGAATCTTCTCACTTCAGCAGAGGAGAAGAAAGATGAGAAGAAGGAGGAGTCGGAGGAGTCGGATGACGACATGGGATTCGGCTTGTTCGATTAGGGTCCCATGCCCCTGCAAATAAAACCCTTTTTATGTATCCTCCAGCAGCCTGTGAGCCTTTTGTCAGATGGCCTCAGTGCAGGGCAGGTGTGGGGCTCCCAGGGAGGAGGAGGAGCTGCTGCCCGGAGAGCTGGGGTCCCGGTTGACAACCTGGGGTGGGGGGTGGTACAAAGTGAGCACCTGGGGCAGGGGACACTTCTTGTGGGTCTTAGATGTTGCCAGGCCTTGAGCAGGCTCAAGAAGGGACAGGAACCCCCTCTGGGCATGGTTGTGGCTCCTAAGGACTGCCTGGGTTCCCCAGGGAGTGAAGCCTTCATGGGGATGGACACCCAGGAAGTCTTCAGAAGCAGCGGTGGTTGGTCACCACTGCTCTGGGAGCTGTCTCTGGTGGGCCAAGGCCAGCAGTCACCCCAAGACTGGTACCTGGGTTCAGTTCAGCCAGAGGTGTGGTGGGTGCATGGTCCCTGGGTTCCCTACAGGGTTTAGGAGTCCAGTTCTTGTTCATTCGGTGCCTCAGCTCTCCCTTATCCCTGAGCAACTCCCGTACTTGTCTCTTCTGAGCCTCAGTTTCCCCGGTTGTCTGATGAGCCATCACCTGCTTTGCTGGACAGATTTGGGCGGCCCTGGGAGTGGCTTGTGGGTAGATGTTGGACCACTTGGTCATTGAGTCCTTTCGAGGTGGGTCCACCCATGCCCCTCCCAGCAGGGTCTAACTTGGGATGTGGAACAGAGGCCCACTCAGTGCCATCTTAGCCCTGTAGCAATCTAGTCCCCTGGGCCTTCAGTCTACCCCCCATTGCCAGGCCACTGAGCAGACATTGCTTCCCCCTCCAGAGGCTCTGGGTCAGCACCTGGCTGGGGTGTCATGTACCTCCTGTGTGCAGGACCTGAAAAAGTAAATGAAAGCATGTGGGGGTGGGGCCTGGAGAAGGGCCCCACAGTGGGAAGGAAGCTCCACTGTGGAGGAAGAAAGGCCGAAGGCCCCTCTGGTTACCCAGAGGAGCAAGCATGGAGGGTACCTGGGTCTTGGGGGAGGAGGTAGAAACCATGCTTCTGGGTGTGTGGGTTGGGGCCCAAGAGAAGTATGGGCCACTGCAGGGCTCCAAGCAGGGAAGTTGCCTATGGGATGAGGGGCCCAGGTCTGGGGTTGGGGTAGAAGGCCCCTAGAGTGGACTCGGTGCTGCTCTCAAACCTTGCAGAGAAGGGCCCTGTGTGGGCCAAAGGACACGGTGGGAGTGGGGGTGTGACACAGCCTGGCAGAATGGGCACATGCCAGACCCCAGGGGTTCTCACCCCAGCCAGGATTCCAGGAAGGGCTGCCCAGTTCCTGGCTCCAGAGGGAGGGAGATGTACCCAAAACAGTTCAACCCTGGTGTGGAAACGGGGGTAGAGGTCTCCCTGTGCTGGGCGGTGCTGCCCCAGGGTCTCTTGGAAGTAGGGAGGGCCTGGACTGCAGCCTCTTCTCGGAGCAGGTCAGGGGAGGACCTAAGGTCCATGGCTCAGCCTGCACTGCCCAGCTTCCTTCTTGGTCATCCTGGTGAACCCGTGGACTTTCCAGGCCGGCCTTGAGGTTGTGCCCCATCCCTGCTGTGGGACACCCTTCATGTCTGCAGCATGCCAAGGACTCAGTCACCAGGGGCCGTGATCAGCTTATGGGGCCACACCCTCTGCACTGTTTCTCCATCCAGAGCATTTGGGGGATAGGACTCCATGTGCAGTAAGGACAAGGCTAAGGCGAGTTGAGCCCGATCGCCCAGTGCCCAGGCCCAGGCACTGAGACCCCCACCCCAGGGGGCAGCCCTGTTGGGCAGCCCTGTGCCCTTTCTGAGTTCATTGCACCCACATGCTCTGGCTCCCCAGCACCCCGTTTTCATTCTCATTCTGAGCTTAGGTAAACAATGTCTGCCATCCCCCCAGTAGGGCTGGGTCTCGGTTTACTTGGCTCACTCCTTGCCCTGTGCTGATCCCCATGCCAGGTACATCGTCGGCGCTAAGCATGGATCCCTGGGAGCAGAGGCAGAGGACTGGACCCCATAACCCCAGATGGCCGTGTCCTGGGGAGGCCCAGCTCTGGCTGCTGGGCCTTGGAGGTGGGGGTGGGGCTGCAGCCCTGGTGTCAGCTGGGTCCTAAATTGAGCTCCTGCCTGGGGAGACAGACACACACTGTCTCCCTGGCCCCCTAGCATAGACCCAGAGGGGCGAGGAGCCCCGTATTTGGGAGGTGGGGTGAGGTATAGGGGTGGCTCTTGGATCCAAGCCCGGCTAGGAGAAAAGAAATGCGGAAAGGGGCGGAGCGTGACATCACCAGAGTACTCCACCTGCTGGGGCAATTAGGGGGGGCGGGGCAGGGCCCGAGTCAGACCCGAGGAGACCCTACAGCCCGAGGAGCCCTGGTCCCTCGCAAGTAGAACTCAGGTTAGTACCGAAGATCAGAGGTGACGCACGGGGCGAGGGCTGGGGCTCAGATGTCAGGTGAGGACCCCGGAGCTGGTGTTAGCTCTCGAAGTTGTGTGTGATTCATCCCCGGCCCTGGATGTCTACGGGTCAGTCTATGGGTGAGTCATGGGTCCTAGGGAACCCTGGCCTGGGGAGTGGGTGTTGTAGGTGGACCCCGAGGGAGGAGGCGACGGCTGCCCAGACAGCAAGGCCGTCCGTCCCCTTGCGTGTGTCCAGATTTGTTAGAAGCTCTTAGGCCCACAGACTCGGGGCGGCCCTGGCCTGAGTTTGGCCTCTCAACACCCGCAGGCCCCTGAGTGTCCTCTCCCGCCGCCCACGATGTGGGGGAAAGGAAGGCGGCAGGAGGCCGGGAGGCATGAACTCGCTCAGGTGTCGTGGCTCAGGGCCCGGCAGCCCGGACAGTGGCGGGAGGGGTCTTAGGGTCGGGGACTGGGCCTCCGGGAAGAGTGACGGAGACTCAGGGCCTCCTGAGGGCGCGGCCGTTCCCCGCGCGCCCTCATTGGGCCGTGTGTTCCGGCCCCGCCCCGCCCAGACCCCGCCCACCTCCCTAAAAACACCATATCCGGCGTCGCCTGGAGCAGCGTCGCCGCCTCCACAGGCGGCGGAGACCCAAAACTAGAGTGGCCGTGGACTGGCCGGCGGGCCGCCCGCCGCGATGTTTCCCAAGGAGGCGACGTTTCCCCGGGAGACGACATGGAACATTTCGTTCGCGGGCTGCGGCTTCCTGGGCGTCTACCACATCGGCGTGGCCTCCTGCCTCCGCGAGCACGCGCCCTTCCTGGTAGCCAATGCCACGCACATCTACGGCGCCTCGGCCGGGGCGCTCACCGCCACCGCGCTGGTCACCGGGGCCTGCCTGGGTGAGCGGGGCTGGCGGGCGGGGCCGGGCGGGTATTCTCCGAGGGCGTCCAGCGTCCCTCCGTCCCCGGCGCGGGGAAGCTGGCAGGGCCGTGGGTCCAGTCCCGGGCGCCGGCTGGGGGGCGGGGCCTGGTTTGTTTTGCTCCCGGAGTACGCTGGCCCCGAGCTTCTGGGGCCGAGGCTGCCGCCTAGGGCCCGCCTCTTGGAAGCAGGGGGTTGGCGGGCAGGTGCAGCAGAAGCTATTTAATTGGCGAGAGAGACTAACTCGAGGGTGGGACCGTGAGCGTCGGGGGAGGGGCCTACGCGGCCCTCCTGTCCTGGGCCTTGGACTAACTGCCCGCGGTCACTGTGTCCTGGGGCTATGCCATTCCAATTGCCATGACCCCGGGGCCTGGTATGGGAGTGGCCTCTGAAGAGCGAGTCTGGACACTGTGGCCTGGTGCTCCCCAGGGCCCCTGCAACAGGGGTCCAGCAGGTCAGGCCTGGGCATGGGAGTTCTCTCCCACCCTCTCCCCCCTGGCACATGAGGCCCACTGTGGGCCTGGGTCCCTGGCCGTGGCCCATCGTTTTTGCCCCTTCCGTGGGAGGGCAGATGTTTCTGGACTCTCCAGCCCTATGGTCCAGAGTGCAGGCCTGTGAGTGGCCTGGGACATACACTTCCGTGGGGCATATACAAGCACTGTTTACAGCACACCAAGTACTTCAGGAGTCCTGGGACTGCTGCCCAGCTCTCTGCCCATTAGGGCAGCCAAGGTGACAGAGGGGTCATTAGTGCCTGGCCCAGCAGAAGCGTGTGCAGGGCTCTCCCCTGCCTCCTTCTTGTGACCTTTGTCCTGAATGGGTGGGGTATGAGGAACACAGCTGTACATTCTTGGGACCTGGTGGTCCACCGCTATGGCCCTGACCTCTCCCTCTCATGGAGGCCTTCAGACCCTTATCAGTGCTCTCAGTCCCCATGCTGCTGTCAGGACACACCTAGGTTCTCGGTAGTTTGAAGACTTGGCTGTCACAGCACCTCTCCCACCCTACTCCCAACAAGCTTCTTTCTCACTTGTGGTTGGGGGCAGCGGGAGCCTGCACAGTGTGGCAGGTGCTGGCCCCACACTGCCCACGCCTGACCTGGGTGGTGGTCCTGGAGGAGGGTCTGGTCCTTAGCTCCTCCCCAAGGCCCTCCTGTCCCCTGTCCATTCCTGGGCCTGTTTTCATTCTGTCTTTGGCCTAAGCTGGCTCCCATGGGCCCCAAGAGGAGTGTTGGGGGGATGCTTGCTCTTGGCTGCAATGGGCCATGATTGTGCTTCCCAGGAGTGGTGGGACCCCACTATTCTCAACCTTATGTCACTGGGCCTGTGGGACCCCTGAGCCACACTAGGCTTTGTGGGTCTGGATCTGGCCAAGTGGGTGAAGGCTGAGGCTGATCAGAGTTGAGCCCTGCCTACCCCCTTTCCAGGTGGGGTGTCACATAACACCAGGCCTGGTGACTCATGGATCAGGGCAGACTGTTGGGAAACACCTGGCAGAGCGCAGGCTTGGGCCCCACTGGCCAGCCCCATCTGTCTGCCCTTCCAAGGCTGCTGGCCTGTCTCTCTCCCCAGGGGCAGGTGGCAGAAGTCCCAATTGTGGGCCAGGCCCCGGTGAACACGGGAATTCCTCCAATGTGGATGGGATGGCACAGGTTGTGGGACCCTGGGCATGGAGACATGGTAAGCCCAGGAATGCTGGACCCTGATCCTATGCCCTGCCACCCCAGGAGAGGCCGGCGCCAACATCATTGAGGTGTCGAAGGAGGCTCGGAAGCGGTTCCTGGGCCCGCTGCACCCCTCCTTCAACTTGGTGAAGACCATCCGTAGCTGTCTGCTGAGGACCCTGCCGGCAGATTGCCATGAGCGTGCCAACGGGCGCCTGGGCATCTCCCTGACCCGCGTCTCAGATGGCGAGAATGTCATCATATCCCACTTTAGCTCCAAGGATGAGCTGATTCAGGTGGGCCCTGGTGGGGTTGCACCAGGGGGTGCGGGGGAACCCTGAGGGACCTGCTCACCACCCTGCTCTGTCCCTGCATTTCAGGCCAATGTCTGCAGCACCTTCATCCCTGTGTACTGTGGCCTCATCCCTCCTTCACTCCAGGGCGTCGTAAGTACCCCCCGCCCCCGGTACCTTTCCTGGGTGACAAGAGTCCACTACAGTGGGCTGTGGGACAAGGGCTGGAGGAGGAAGCCATCTGTGCCCCGCCCCCCCATCCCCTCACTCCTGCCACTACTTATTGCCTCACTTCTCCCAGTTACTCAAGAGCCAGGCTGCCCTGTGGCCATGCACACTTCCTGTGCCCCCCCCCCCGCCGTCTTAGTGCCCAGGCGGGTCTGTGGCCAGTGCCAAGTGGGTGAAACAGTGCCCAAATGAGACGAAACAGCCTCTGGGTCGGGCCCAAGGTGGCCCCAGTGGGTGGCCAGCTCAGTCTGCAGGCCTCTCACCATGTGACTGTGTGTCCCTGCCACCACAGCGCTACGTGGATGGTGGCATCTCAGACAACCTGCCGCTCTATGAGCTCAGGAACACCATCACAGTGTCCCCCTTCTCGGGCGAGAGTGACATCTGCCCTCAAGACAGCTCCACCAGTATCCACGAGCTCCGGGTGACCAATACCAGCATCCAGTTCAACCTGCGCAATCTGTACCGCCTGTCCAAGGCCCTGTTCCCGCCAGAGCCCCTGGTGAGCCCCTGGTGGGGCGGCCTGCTGAGCTGCGCCTCGCTCAGTACTGGGGGAACGGGCCCATGTGACCTCTCTTGAGTGACCAGGGAGGGGCGGGGTTCTGGACAACCTCTTCTGAGGCCTGGAGAGGAGTACTGTGCCCTGCACAACCTCTCCACTGGGGGGCAGCCTGTCCAGCCTCTGTCCAACCCGGATCTTAGCAGTGGGGAGGGGCGGGGTTTGCCGGGACACCAGGGACTCTGCGGGGCGGAAGAGGGAGTGTCTGACTGCTCCGCTCCCGCTCCCCTGTACCCTTCGCCCTGCCGCAGGTGCTGCGGGAGATGTGCAAGCAGGGCTACAGGGACGGCCTGCGCTTCCTGCGGAGGAACGGTGCGTGGGCGGCCAGAACTGGGCGTGGGGTGGGGGCGCATGGCGGGCACTCTGCACCCCTGGCGCCCCAGCTGACTGCGTGTGTGGTCCTCCCCACCCAGGCCTCCTGCACAAGCCCAATCCCCTGTTGGCACTGCCCCCTGCCTGTCCCCGTGTCTCCGAGGACAGGGAGGACGAGGCAACTGTGGTGGCCGTGGACAGGCCCCGAGTGGAAGGGCACTTGCAGCCACATGGGCAGGACCACATCCTGGAGCATCTGCCTGCTCGGCTCAATGAGGGTGCGTGGGAAGGGATGGGGCAGGGGGCGGAGCAGAGTGGGCCTGGGCTCCACCTCCTCCCCACCAGGGTCAGCCTCCCTCTTGTACCTGACCCACAGCCTTGCTGGAGGCCTGCATGGAACCCAGGGACCTGCTGACCACGCTTTCCAACATGCTGCCCGTGCGTTTGGCCACCGCTATGATGGTGCCCTACACTCTGCCCCTGGAGAGTGCTGTGTCCTTCACCATCCGGTACAGGAGGGCGGGGTGGGAGAGGAGCTGGGGACCGAACTTTGGGATCATCCACAAGTGGTGGCGATCCCGGGGAAGAGGCAGCTGATTGGGGGTGCTGCGGAGAAGCCTTGCCAAGGGTCCCAGAAGCCAGGGCACAGGCCAGGACCAAGGGTGGAGAGGTGTGGGCATCTGGGCAGGCCACAGCTCCTGAGGCCATGCCTCCCGCCCCAACCCCAGCTTGCTGGAGTGGCTGCCTGACGTCCCAGAGGACATCCGATGGATGAAAGAGCAGACTGGCAGCATCTGCCAGTACCTGGTCATGCGTGCCAAGAGGAAGCTGGGCAGCCACCTGCCCGCTAGGTGAGCCCCCTGACTGCTGTGTTTACCTAGGCCACAGCCTCACTTCAGTGACACCCCAGTAAAGCTCGCCCTCCCTCCCCGCCTGCAGGCTGTCGGAGCAGGTGGAGCTGCGCCGCGCCCAGTCGCTGCCCTCCGTGCCGCTGTCCTGTGCAGCCTACAGCGAGGTGCTGCCCGCCTGGATGCGCAACAATCTCTCGCTGGGGGACGCACTGGCCAAGTGGGAGGAATGCCAGCGCCAGCTACTGCTCGGCCTCTTCTGCACTAACGTGGCCTTCCCGCCCGATGCCCTGCGCATGCGCACCCCCGCCCACCCTGCCCCTGCGTCCCCGCAGCACCCTCCTGGCACTCCCCCTTGCTGAGCCCCTTTGCTCCGGCCTTCCCAGCCTCCTGGGGTCCCAGTGCTGAGGGCCAGGACCCCAGCTTCCCTGCCCCATGAGGCGGGACCCTGGGGCCAGCAGAGTGCCCCCTCCTTGGCCTCTACATGCCCTGGTGGAGTGAGGAGGTGGGGGCCCTCACAGCTGGGAGAAGGGGCTTTGCTGGGAAACCCTCCCCAACCACTCATCTGCTGCACTGAGTAGCAGGCGGGTGGCCCAATTCCCTCCCTGGCCCTCACCTGTGCCTTCATCTCTCCCTCCCAGGCTCTGCCCTAGGGTTGGGCAGGGCAGGGTGGGGGGCCTAGGGTGGGAGGCCTCGGCCCGCTGCCCCCCACCCGCCAGTGCAGTATTACTCCTGAGAACTTTGCACTTGCTCCTCTGCATTTCTCATGTTTTGCTGAAGAATGTGTGTGAAGAATTATTTATTTTCGCTGAAGCAGATGTAATAAATGCCACAGCTCAGCCCCTGCCTCCTCCTTATATATGAACCCCCCACACCTGACCAATGTCTGCACAGCTGCAGGTTAGGGCTTCCAGGGGCCCCCTCTCCTTGAACTTGGCATTCAGGCATCTGTGGGGCTTTGGGGCAGCAGCCCACACTGGCTGTTTGCACCCACTTTGTTCTGAGGCCAGCTGGCTGACCCTTGGACACAGCTTTCTAAGGGCCAGTGGAAATATTTTGGACCAAGATCCTTGCTAAATAAAAAACGAAGCAATGTTTACAAAAGTTGGCGTCTGCACCTGCGCTCCATGGTGACACACCTGCGCTCCGTGGTGACACGGGGGCGTGGGGCTGATTTCAGGGCTGTGGAGGGTGAGGTTCCCAAGGGAGTGGTGGGGGCCTGCTGCACGATGGGCACTGGACCCACAGTTCTGTATGAGGCACTGGGTCTCCCCTTGTCATCGCAAGCCTGGTTGGCCAGGGGCACACATTTCCCTGGTCTCCCGTCGCCCTCCTCGCCACAAGGTATTCGGTGTCCTGACAGTACATAGCAGGGACCTCTCATATCAGACAGGGTGAGGTCTGAGTTGAAGTGAGTGGGACCTTGTTCTGGGAGAAACACGGTTTCCTGAAAGTGTCCTCTACCCTGGGCAATCAGAGGTGATCCAACAAGTCCTTGGTGACCAAAAGGGCCCAGCGGGTGAGGGGTGCTGGAGCAGAGCTGGTCATGTGGCTAGCTGTGCATTCTTAGTCTTGCCCTGTTCAGCCCCACCTGCCTCCTAGCGCCTAGGCGTGGGGCTGCTGTGGTGGAGGTGGCAGCCCCCAGCCAACAATAACGGTGGTGGGACTGCAGGACTGGGAGAGCCGGCTGGGCAGGTCCCCGGTGTGCGTGTGTGCCAAGGGCCACCCCCCTCGCGGTCTCAAGGTCCTGTCCTATCAGCCCAACCTGTTCGAGTTCAGCAGGACCGCAGGACCTGGGGGAAGCAGAGGCCTCCGGCCCCCCAACTGCCAGGGCTGCACGGTGACGTCAGCCCCTCCAGGTGGGTGCAGGGGCCAGGCTTGGGCTGGGGATTCTCAGGAAGATGGGATTTTTCTCTCCCAGCAGGAAGGTCATACGCAGGCGCCACCCAGCTCCTCTCAGCCCTACCCCAAGGCAAACAAATCCAAGTCTCTGTTGGCTTGGGGGGGCTGCTAAGATGAGGACTTCTTGCCCTACCCCCGTCACTCACCTCTACACAGGCATTTATGGTGTTGACGGAAGATCATTTGCTAGTATCGTACATGTGTGTCGTTTAAAAATGGGAAAAACCAAATTGGGAAAGTGTAGGGAAGACACTCACCCCACTCCTGGAGGTAAAAACTGAAAATATTTCGGTTTATTTTCTGATTGGCTTTTCCCTGCACACACTTTTTTGGCGCCTTAAACCGGGATCCTCATGACAGCATTCCTCTTTCGCCCTGGCCCTGCTCAGAAGGGTCCCGAGGGGCCGGGGTCATCTCCCCACCACCGTGCGCTGGGGCTGTTCCCGGACAGACGCTCGGGCTGCAGGGGTCGCAAGCGGGCAGGGTGTGGCCGAGAGCCAGGCCGCCCGGGCTGCCCCAGAGATAGGGACTTGGCGACAGCAGTGGCGGGGCTCCGCCCGGGTCTCGGCGCCCGAAGGAGGGTGACAGAAGAACCGGAACACCGGGCGGTATAACAAGCTTTATTAAGCGACCTGCCGGGCCGTCTCGCAACAGAACAGCAGTGACGGCTCAAAGACGGGGTTTCTGGTTTTGTTTTTTTTTTTTTTGGTTGGTTGGTTCCCTGAGCAGAGATTGAACCCAGGCCGTGGCGGCGAGAGCGCCGAAGCCCACCCACTACGCCACCAGGAAACCCCCAAGACTGGGGACTTTTATAGGGAAGAAGAGGGCCAGAAAAATTGCCGAGGTGGGGGTCGGTGCCTGATTGGCTGATTTGAGTGTGGCGCAGCCGTGGGGGTCGGTGCCTGATTGGCTGATTTGAGTGTAGCGCAGGGGTTCAGTGCCTGATTGGCTGATTTGAGTGTGGCGCAGCCGT